>JAJJWN010000335.1:0-40679 GCA_021655885.1 Fusarium abutilonis
TGTTACAAGTCTTCTTTTCCCAACTGAATCGACCATGAAGAAATTCCGTCTGTTCGGGCCCTAGGCCTGTTACTTGCCAGTATCAACGTCTGACTACATCAAACACATTCTGCTCTGATAGCATGCGCTTAATTTGCCAGATTTGCTAACATTGCTTTGTGCAGATATACAAAATTTGCTATAACCAAACAACTAACAATCGCAGCTAAACGAGCAATCACAAAAACTAACGTAAGTTGTTTATCTTTCTTCACACAACAACCACCGCCACCCCGTTTTACATGATGAAAATTTCCTCTTAATTCGCAGTTTCCACTCGAGTCCCGATCGAGCCTTTTCTGGGACAGATGAGGGTTTATTCTTCCTTGGATGTCTGATCAAACACCAACCTTCACATTTTTGCTGTTGACTTTTTTTATGGGTCTTGAAGCTAACTCTTGAAAAGAAATAGATGTTACCATGGAGATTGCTCCACCCCTTAATAGTTTGAATAATATAAATAATTCTTTCATCTTACCTAGGCCCACCTCGTCATTTCCATGTGAATGTGCTGCTTGTGATACTGTTACCTTGCTAGGCTGTCTTGGTGTTTTTAGGACGAGGTCTTCAAAGTAGCATGAGCCCACATGAGTTGGTCGAATCACCTGCTCATGTAGTGTTTTGTTTCTTGTCATGGCGGATTAGTGCGTTTTGACGAGCTGAAGATGTTATCACCTTTCACGGGCACAGGCCATACAGCAAATTTCATTCATCTCCGAGGCTGGTTCTACCACCATTTTTTAACTGCAGCATGTCTGGAGCGAAGGTAAGTGAAGTCCACGGTGCTATATTCCCGTTACGCCAAAACCTTTTGCCTCGATGTGACTCCTTTATAATACTTCGTACGCCATTTAGTAGTCTCTAATCAACATAATCCTCAAGCAACACGCACCTCGTCTCTCAAATCCTCTCTTCTTACCCTACCACCCACCATCCCCCTTCTATTCCTTCCCGTTCGTCCTCTACCCAACCAATTGAGCTTTAGCATCTTGCAAAGCTCCACGACTCTCTCGTTACCCTCCGCTCCGACGTCACCCACCGACACACCAGACAGGACACTCATACACTGCAGCATCCGGCCGACCATTTCGGTGACGTGCTTGGAATCCTCAACGTTCTGCTCGCGCTCTCGCAAGCTGCCCAGGGACGGCGGAGGAGGAGGCATCCCGCTGCTGCCAGAGGGCGTGAAGGGTCGCAAACCACCGTCGCTGGCGTGGCTACCAAAGCTGACGTTGCTGATGGCGCGGCTGCGGCCACCAGCAGAGCCGTCGCCGAGGAGAGTCGTGCTTGTTGAGTTGTAGGAGGCATTGGAGGGGTCGAGGGACATGGCTGTGCCAGGACGACCAAACGATTCAGAAGGGGAAGTAGAAAGCGCTGCCTCGGGTGGAGGCGACGACAGGGCCACGTTAGCTAACGATGATGGAAGAAACTCGAGAGACAGACGGGAAAAGATTGTCTTGAGTGTCTCATAGCGCGGTAGAATAACAGTATCTCTGTAGGCGATGAGGACTAGCCTCCTCACATCCAGGACCGAAGGTGCCGGAGCCACGCGGGCTGGTCTTTCTGATGAGGACGACGACGTCATTGCACCGCCCCAAAAGTCGCGTGCCTGCTCGCCTGTCATGAGCGTACCGCAGCCTGATACCTCAAGATCCAGCGGAAGGAATACAGCTTGCATATACGGCAAGATGGAGGTGAAGGTAAACATCCAGAGTTCGACTAGCGTTGGGATAAAACGATCTTCAGGGGTCTTGCGTAGTGTTCGATCAAGTGATGAAAACCCGGTGTGCAGGAGATCTCGAAGATCTTCTAGCATAGTATTCGGCGAACGTCTTTGCATACACCACTGTATATGCATTTGCACCACCCTATTAAAGTCCTCCACAGGAAGACGTAGATCCTCGCCTTCGAAGACAACGAGCAACTTAGCCTTTAGGTATGGCCACGCATCGTCCAGCGACATGTGGTGATGAAGACCGAGCTTTCCAGGATCGATAGGGTCATACATGGTCGACTGCTGAGACAGTGACGGCAGACTACTAGGCCCTGGCCACTCGCTCTGCAGGTTGAAGCTAGATTCGCTCTCCAGGCGGTTCTCGGATCGCTCGGCGAGCTTCTTGTCCTTTTTGGCTTTGGTGAACCCGGAGGGATTGGTTGCGGGACTTGCAGGGATATTAAAGTTGTATAAGGGGTTTGGTGCATTGGGATCTGTTGGAAGAGAATTGCTAGCAGCTGACGATAGTGGAAGATGGTATTCATCCTTGAGCTTGTGTTTTTGCCGTGAAAGGAAGTGATGTTTCTTCTCCTTCTCTTTGCCTTTCTCCTTGTCCTTTTCTCTGTCTTCAGAATTTGTTTCGATAGGTCGGATTGTTGCCGAAGACGAGTTGTTAAGATTGTACATCGACTGACTACTTGGATCGACAAGGCTGCTTGTACTAAAATTCCCTCGTTGAAGAGCTGATAGAGCGGAACCAATCTTTCCTGGACTTGGCAATGGCTTCTCTTTTGTCTCGCCCTTTGTACTGATTTTGCCCGGGCGTGAGAAAAGCTTGACTTTGGACTTTTCTAGCTTTGGTGGCTTCTCAGAAGCAGGAGGTGGAGGTGGAGGCTGCGAATATGGCTGAGGCGACCCTCTTGGAGAGTTGTGCCCAGATCGTGGAAACACAACATTTGCTGCAGCTGTAGCAGCAGAAGAATGAGACCCGCCAAGTCGGTCACTGTGTCCTCCATGATTCCCAAACCCACTATCTCGTGGCGCACTCGCCTCGGTCAAGCTCAGCATCGGCGGACTTGTAGGACCTCTACTTCCGCTCCCTCGACGCACTCCGTCGTTCTGGTCGCCAGGGAAAGGGACAGTTTGTGAGCGCTGGCGCGAATGGTTCTGATGAGACATGACAGCCGCCTGCGCTGCGATCTGGCTGGCTGACAAGCTGGCATTGGAAGCAGATGCAGCCGCCGCAGCAGCCGCCGCGGCAGATGCGGCGGAGGCCGTAGATGTGTTGTGATGAGACATGCCTAGGTGCGAAGATAAATTCGAGGTGCTCATTGAAGGTAACGTAGGTTCAAAGGAGCCTTGCGTAGCTGAATGTTTGCGCGCATGGCCCTTGACTAGAGTCGCCGGCGATCCCTGAGTAACGGACCGCGTATTGGCTGGTCGAGAGTAATTATGATGTCCTAAGCTCGCGCTACTGGGGTTTCCATGTGTTGTAAACTGAGCGTATATCGGTGTCGCAGGAGACCCTGGCTGGTGAGGCGGCTGTGGCTGTTGGGGCTGCCGCGACTTGGGTATCGTGATGGAAGGCCGGGGGGTGTCAGCCTCATCGTCCGAGGTTTCAACCCGGCGCAGAGCGGGTCTCGAAGATGTCGACAACTGAGAAGGCTGAGCGGAGGAGCTCGATATGGGAGAGAAGCTGCCAGGGCCGCGAGGTTGAGAACGTGAAGGTTGCATTGTTGTTTATGCGGCTTCGGGGCCCTTGTTACATCTTCATGCTGGACAGGGCCAAGGAGGGGTGAGGCCGGACCGAGAGGCCCCTGAAGACGAGTGTGGGTGTTTTAGGTCGGTTTCGAGATTCGGGATGTTCGGAAGATGCTAGGTGCTCGTTGTTTCGCTGGAAGGACGCTTATAGAGGGTGGTGTAAGACATGAAGTTGAAGTAATAAGGTTGAGCCAACACGGACGCCAAGATGGACTTTCAGCCACTTTCCGCTTACTAACATGAATATTTGGGAATGGTCAATGGTAAACATCCTGTATTGGATAACATGTAAGCTAGCTTTAGAATTGTCAAGTCACAATGACAAAGAACTAGATGATTTTGGGACTTTGTAACTTGTATAGAACTCTTTCTATTTTGATATATTCATGGATGGAGCCTGTTATATCCATCCTTCTTAGCTCTACCTGCACGGCATACATACGTGTGGGTCAACAACCCCGCGCCAAAAACACCATCTCCAAACTTCCCTCCAATTCAATCCTACTCTTCAACTCTACATCACAGCCTCACAATGTCGCAACCTACCCTCACCGCAGACTACACCTTCCCTGAGAGTGAGCCCTTCAAGGTCTCCCAGAAGCTCCCCGCCATCTCATCCAATGCCTCCACAAGCGACAAGTCTTCGTACCTCGAGGCTCTCCGTGCCTCTATCGCCGAAACCCAGGCTACCATCAACCAGGAGCTCACGGCGCGCATGGAGCAGGACAAGGCGAGGGATGCTGCGGCTGAGGCCAGGGAAGAGGAGAATTATGGTGAGGAGGTACAAGAAGAGGAGGATTGAGGGAACCCTCCCTATACGCACAAATTGAAACAAATCAAGCGCTCAACGACAAGATCTGAAGACGAAGGGTATTTTAAAAAATATCATACTGGCTACCACCGGCTCAATCCATGCAAATGCTCCCAAATATGCTTCTACCCAGAACGACCGAGTCGAACCTGACGTCTAAAATCCTCGACCCCAACTCGGCGCCCGGGATGAATCCACTTTGTTCCCCGTTGTCCGGTTCAAGCAGCCGTAGTGCACCACCTTGTTATCCGGCATGACAGCCACGACACTTCCACCGATACGCATACCTCCTCCGAGTTTCTTGTGGCATACGACGCAGTGTCGCTCGTCTGTGATGGTAACGTGCCGGTTGCGCCCTCCTTGGTTGCCCTGCACATCATCACCAAGATGCAATCGCGCTGCGATCGAGATGCCCTCAGCCTGCCGTAGGCCAGCAACGATCCTCGCCTCGTTTACTAGACTATTTGCGGAACGAATGCGGCCTCGGAAGTATGACTCGAGTGACCGAACTGGAAGATCATCAGGGATAAGTCCAAGAGTTGAAGTTGCTGGGAGACGTGATCCATGCTTGGAAAGTAGATCGAGTGCTGGTTCGAGATTGGGTTTGTTGGGAGGCGAGGGCTGAAGATATAGCGATAGCAGTGTGTGATAGATGGATGGTGTAGTATGCTCGGGATCATCTCCAGCATCGTCCTGTGCATTCGGTTGAGATGATGGAGCGGTATTCTGTGACGAGTTGACTCGGTTGCAATACCTATCAAGGTTAGCTTATGGAAGATGAAAGGGAATGCGAATATATACTCTTCTGCTTTCTGATAATCTTTCATCTTGAACACGTATATCTCTAGCGCTTGCTTGTGTTGACCCATGTTGCTTAATACCACAGCTTGCGCCTCATAAAAGGCTGGGTCTAGTTCATCCTCATCAGTATAATTCATCATAAAGTCGGGAAAATATCTTACCATCTCTTGGAATGAGTCCGAACGCCTTGCTAAGACTGTAAACTTGCTTTGATTCCCTCAAGAACGTAACAAAGTAGTTCAATAACGCATCCCACTTGTCTCCCTTCTCCATCTTCTTCAAATTTCCTACGTAGAGTTCCACCAGACGGTTGTGAAGATCTGGTGTCATATCTTCGAGCTCATTGATGATGTGCTCAAGATAGCGTGCCTCTAACTGTGTGTCCACATCGTGTAGGAATGAGACGACTTTGTCACGCGGCAGGTTCTCTGCGTTTTCAGTGTCACCTGTGAAGATCTCCAGAGCCTCATCAGGGCTAGCCTTAAGCGTCCATTCAGCATGCTCGAGTATAAGGTCGATTTCGGATGGAGGAAGGCTTTTCAAGTACTGGATAGTACGTTGAGGACCATGGAGCGTTGGTGCAGCTTCATCCGGCTCTTCAGCAGAACCAAATCGCCGTAGCAGCCCCAAAGCCTCCTTGTGTAGCTTCTTTCCGTAGAAGAAATCCACCAACTCAGTGTATCGATTGTGTTCCAGAAGCTTTTCATTGACCACGTCAGGGTCGCAGAAATTGGGAATTCGGAACAGAGAGCTTGCTAAAGTTGGCCGAGAGAACATGTATGCTCGGAATAAAGTCGTGTCAACCAGGCGAAAGGTGTTTCGGAGATCTTCTTCCAGTTTCTTCTCCGACTCATCAAGCCCGATTCGTAGGAACTTCTCCGCCACTGCTTCTGTGGAATCAGTTCGCTCGGTTCGAGGTTTCAAGTTTCCGGTGACAGGATCAAGGACCCGTTGCAGACGAGCACGGGTTCCAGCAAGGTAGCTATTTAGCTCGAGGACTGCGTTGGTCAAGTCTTTATCTTTCAAGGGCCGATCCTCGTTTGAATCGGTGTCTTTCACACTTGCATTATCATCTCCATCGGCTGTTTCCTTCTTCGAGATAATGGATGCCGTATCTGCCTGTGGCTTCCTATAGCCACCAGTGAGATATCTGGCGAACCCCCCTTTGCTTGCATGAGTAGCTTCAGCAGACTCAGCAGGTTCAGGACTAGCAGAGCCTGTCCCATTGGTTTTCTTTGGTGTTCCAGGAGTCTCGGCTGCTTCCTCTTCTTCTTCATCCTCCTGACCCGCCCACGCAGATAACTCTCCTGCGATTGAAGGGGGGAACATCCTGAGTACTCGCTCAGGAGCCGCATGTACAGTATCTTCGTTAAAAAGATCCATCGCTTGTCGGTACTTCTTTTTCTTGAACAAACCCTCGGCCTTCAGCATTTTGACCTCGCGGAGTGTCTGCACCTTATCCTTCAGCAGCGCATCTTCTAGCATTTCGAGAATGCTGATGGCTTCGTCGAATTTCCCTCCATCCACAAGCTCCTGAACTTGGGAATCATAGTCTGTCGCATCCATCTTCCAAACGCATCGTTCGCTTGAGATGTGAAAGCCTTTGCCTGCGTGGGCTAGGCTGTAGGTAGGTGGTGGAAAATGAAGCTGAGCCGCGCCAGGAAGAGATAAGTTTTGAAGTGAAGAGAGTGTGGTAGGATTCCGGACTTCTAAAGAGCCCTTTGAAGGGGCTTGTAGGGCGAGAATATAGGGATACGAGTATCCAATCGACTCAGGGGTGGAGTGCCAAGGAATCTGTCTTCTGTCGAGAGGTTTCCCATCATCGTCGATAAATAGCGTGTTGATGTCCTTTGCAAGCAACATTTCTCCTTCAGCCAACTTTGCTGCCAACGGCTTGGGTATGTAGCCTCCCAAGCCCATGTACCCCATACCGGCACTGCTCATCGCACCAAATCGACTCGACTGTCCAGCTGCAGGCCCTGAGCCAGGGCTTACAATGTCCTCAACTTCACGGGTGACAACATTTACCATGACGTATCCGCCATTCATACCGCATACCAATTTCGTCGCATTCGCCCATGTTATTGACCGAATCGACTCGGCTAGAATGATTTCGCCCACATCGTCGGAGAGTTCACTCTCGTGCCAGCTCCATAGTAGTAGCTTTCTCTTGACCGCAACAGCCAGCCGGCTTACAATCTCGGGAATGCCCGTATCCGGATCCTTGACAATATTTGATGTCGAGGCAAAGCACGACGCGTTCTTGGTCCGGCTCAGGGTCTCTATGAGTTCGTACGTTTTCAAATCATGGAAAGAAATATGATAATTCGACAGGGAGACGATCGTGTTTGCTTCCTTGATAATGGCCAGCTGCTCGATAGCACGTGTTGAGAAGCGTTCCACCTCGCGCATTAAATCTGTCGGATTTGTCGACGTCTGCGTAGCAGTATTGTTGCCATTGGCCGTGGAAGCCGTAGCACTTGCATCTGCATCGGCAGAACCATTTTGAAGCTGGGCAGGAAGCTCGTTAAGACGGTAGATGCGGAGGGCGCCGTTATTAAGGCCGACGAGAACGCGGTCACCTAGACATTAAGACTGTGTTAGTCACAATTCGAATTGCGGCTCTGTCCTGGAATAAAAGTAGAAGACTATATAGGAGAAGCCCATACCGTATGCGAGAATGGTTTCAATCTTTGATCTATCTCGCTGTCGCAGCTCGATGATGGGACGGGCTGTGAAGGCGGAGAGCATGGCGCCGGCCAGCTCCAGGCTGTGGAGGCTATGTGGACAAGGGGCGCATCAGTCGATACAGCTTTTGTGCAAGCGCAGAGTCTCTACAGCGTTTTCGACAATTCTTATGGCACAGTAAGTTCAATATTAGCGGTCAGCTTGGTGTTGTCGGCGTATAAGGCGGAAGAATGTTGGGTGTCTAGGTTATGCCGCCAGCCACAGGAACATCGACGTCAACGGATGGTCAGAGCTTCTTGCATGGCACAGTACTACAGTATGAGCTCGCACTCACAATATAGACAGCATTCTTGAATAGGTAGGTAAGAAAGATATGAAGAATTTCATTAACACAATATTATCTTGAAACGATTACTTGTAATTTCTTAAAGTTCTGTAAAAGTAGAGTGATTCCTCTCCAAATGAATCTTAAGAGCCTCTGGCTTATTCACAGGTGAATAGCATGTCCTGAAGTTGCTAATCACCATAGCTCAATACTATTTGAGGACATGAAGGGAGAGAGAATCGACAAGACGCGTACCTAGGAAACATCGGTTACAGAATAATTGCTATCAGCGATTTCATGTTTAATCTAGACCTTGAAGCCACAACAATCTGCCAGTCTATATCTTGCTTGATCTACACCCATTGACATAGTAACTCAACCTACTACAACCGAATAGATATACCCAGCTATAACTTGAAACACCAAAAACAAATGACCGATAGCATTAGCCATCAAAAACTCCATCAATATTCTTTCCCAATTATTAATCAAGTCCAGCGATTTGCATAATACCGTATCCAAGAGTCACAACCACAATAAGCGTAATAATACTGCTTGGTACACCACGGCTGATGAAATGCTTGACCTGCAAATACCGCTGGCCAAAGGGGTCTTCCTTCATGATTGCAGCTGTAACGAGTTAGAATTGGGTCAAAGTTGTTTGGAAGATTGAACGTACTCATATTGGGGAAGCCACTGGTAGGTAGGCCCATAGCGGCACTGCACATGAGTACACCGCCCATGACGAGCAGGTTGGGGTGAGGTTGGTCCATGGCGGCACCGACATCAAACACAAGCGGCAAGAAAATCAGGGCAGCCACTGTGTGACTGATAAAAGTTGCAATAACCAAGATCAGAACAGAGAAGACAACCAATACACCGTACAGGCTCATACCCTCCACCTTTTGCGAAACCAACTCGGCGAGGGTGTGTAGCAGACCAGATGAGCGTACGGCCTTACCCAGAGACAGACCACCCGCGGCAAGAATGATGATGGTCCAGGGGAAATTGTTGAAGTCCTCCTTGGTAAGCAAACCAATGCCGAAGAAGAGCACAATAGGGATGATAGCAATAACACCCATGTCGCCAAACTCGGCCTCAAGTTGGTGGCTGGCGCACCACAGAGCAATGGTAGAAATAGTAACAATGGTCACAAACCATTGCAGCCCAGTAAACTTCTCCTTAACAGGGCGAATAGGAGCAATTGTCGTGCCTTTGCCAGGCTGGAAGGTCACAAGAAGGAGAAGCCAGATCAAGATAATTGACACCGCGCCAACAGGAATAACGATAAAGAACCACTGAAGCCATGTTGGCGCGGGCTGCATGATACCCATGGCTACTACGTTCTGTGGTGAGGCAATGGGAGACAGCATACCGCCAATATTGGAGGCGAGCGCAATACCAATGATGACCGCCTTAGACATATTGGAGTCAGACGGCAAAGTTCGAAGCATAGGCTATTCGATTGTTAGCTTGTCGCTCGATCTTTTCTGACGATCAACTCACCTCAATGATAGAATAGCACAAAACAGGCGCAGCAACGTTGCTGATCAACATGGATGCAAAAGCAGCCACAAACATGTTGGCGATCAACACAGTCTTGGGTTGAGTACCAGCCTTGCTCAGAACAAGGGTAGCCAGTCTCTTGTCGATTGTGCACTTAGACAGGGCCGCCGCAAGTGTAAAGCCACCGAGAAGAAGCATAATGACGGGCGTCCACATGGCGGCGAAGATAGCGGATGTGGCTTGTTTAGAGTCGAGGCGCTTTTGAGGCTTGCCGGGCGTCTCATCGCGAACAACATTCAAAACAACCGAGAGGAAAGGAATCAGTAATGAGGTCACGAAGAGGGGAATGGTCTAGACAAGGTCAGTCTTCTGTTGGTCGCAGTACCAGTCTTTCCATGAACGTACCTCAGTCGCCCATAGCAAACTGACAAAAACAAGCATCGCCAAACAGTTCTGTTGTTCGGGCATCTCCATGAGGGGCAGAAGAAGCAGCAAGGCAAAGACAACGCAACAGGCAACAAGCGTCCAGAGAGACGAACTAGCAAGCCATGGGGGCAATGTGATCTTGCCAAAGGGCGTACGGAACTGCGTCTCTGCGAGCGCCTTGGCTTCGTCACCCTGCAATCGTCTCGTCACATTGCCTCTCTCCTGGCCAAGGAGTGCCTGGCCCAGGCCCGCTGCCTCAGCTCTGCGCTCGATACCAATAAGATCTCGCCAAACAGTGTTGCGCTCCCAGACAACGTGCTCCCTGAGGTGCGAACGCAGGTCCTTGCGGGCCAGCTCCTCATCTCCGCCGGTAACAATCTCGGCATACGCCTTCTCCATCTTGGTGATATTTTCCTCAATCACACGCTTCGTTTCGTCCTTGAAAGGATAAGCGGTCTCAACATAGGTCCGCAGATAGGGTCCCTTGAGCTCCTTGTCGAGAATCTTGTCAAACTTCTTGAGAACCTTGGTGAAACCGGTGCGGTTGAGCTGGATGTATGATTTCAGCTCGCAAAGTGACACATAAAGGCCAATAATGCGCTTCTTCAGCATAATACCCGACGAAAGAATGCCCGAAGAGAACATGAGAGCTTGATCATCGTGATCATCACCCGCAGTGCTGTGCCTTCTCGCATCCCCACGGCCAAAATCGGTAGAAGCATTCATATCATCAGAGCGAGGCTTAGCATTATTGATAGGCAATGTCCGCCTTCGAGTTCCACTGCTTCTTCGCCTTGTTGTCAACCCAGTGGTTTCGTCCTCCTCCTCGCTTCCGCTCTCTTCATTATCGCTGCTGCGGCTTCGAGGGCTTCTCGAGCGGAAACCGTTTCGACCAGCGGATCGGTTGGCGGATGAAACAGAGAGCCGTCGCAGATAACGGTTGTCAGCAATTGCATCGGCGGCCTCATCACCAACGTCCCGCAGAAGTTGGGCTGCCTCCTCAAGAAGCTCGCCCTCTTTGGAGACATAAAATGAGCAGATCTTTTCCAGCTCGACGCCAAGTGCCCTGGAGAAGACGTCTTCAGCATCTTCCTGATTTATAAGAGGTCTCGATTCGGCATCGCCGGTGCTGCCTCGCGCCTGATGGGCGGTCTTTTCGAGCTGGTAGATGCTGTGAAGGAATAGTGTTAATTTATGAGCGAATGGAGAGCATTGAGGAAGGGTTCGGAACGTACAGCTTCTTGAGGTTACTGTAGGCAATATAATGGCTGCTCCAATCTGGAACAGCATTGAACTGGATACTGTGTGAAAACTTCATCTCGTCCTGTTCTTCAAGCCAGCGAAGTTTCTCTTCTCGTTTCGTCTGCCTTCGGGCTTCGCGCTCTGCAGCGTCTCGACGAGCCTGGATGGGAGGGTAATCGACAAGTTCAAACTGCTCGCTCGGCTGTGCGCTGACGTTCGTGTTTGCACTACTGTCGCGTCGATACTGCTGCTGTGATACCGAGACTGGGTCGTCTAACAGGGAGGCGGCAGCGCTCCCTCCTCGTGTCGATTGGGCGTCGTTAAGACCGGAGCGGCGACTTTGCAGAGTCGTGGTAGGAACAACGCCGGTGGGATCGGAGGAGGGATTGTCGGAGAAGGATGGGGAGGGAATGATTGCGACTTTGAGGTTCCAGTTTAGTGATGTCAGAAGTTTAGTTTTTTTTCTTTTCCTTATCGACAAGGAGTCTGTAAGAAAGTGAAGTGTGTGCCGGTGACGAAAGGCATGTGGTTCGAGAATCCCGAATAGGGTGTCCAAGCCGTAGCGCCAAAACCAGATACAGTACAAGATCCTCTTGAGAATGGAGTGGATGAGGGAATCGTCAAGAAGCCCCGTACGCCAAGAGAGGGAGAGATACAGTACTAACGTCTCCACTGCAACACCGCAACGTCTTTTTGTGGATTTTTTGTTAGGATCATACACAAGCAAAGAGCAAAAGGTTGGCTGGTATGCTTATGCCCAGAAAAGAGCTGAATTGAGGGCAATTGAAAAGAGTGAAGCAAACAAACACGCAACCAAAGTCAAGGGATGGCAGGGCAGAGTGCGGATACTTGCTGTAAAGGATCACGTATGTCGTTTCTGATAGGCTGAGCTTGATTTCATGTGCAGGTAGACCCTTGTACACTGTGACGTCGCTTGTTTGGAATTTGGGAGCCTCCCACCTTTTGACCGCCCTGGACAAATACTGTCAATACCTTGGTTGTGAGAGGTTGATCAACTTTCAGTGCATACATAAGCCGTGGATGACCAGAAACGGGGTACCTATTTACTATTTTGTAGAAATGTCATCATAAACTAGGCCATCTCTTAGCAACATTTTTATCCGTTTCATTGTTCGATATTTTGCCTACTGAACCAGGATCCCATGTATAGGTAGTGTATGGCCGAGGTACCTACGAGAATGCATGATATATCAGGTTATACATACCTTCTAGACGAAAAACTAACCCCAGGGGAACCGAGATACAGCAAATGAAAGTCCAAATAAGCTTGTGTGTCCAGAAACCGCCATAGGATAGAAAACGTGGGCAGATCCCCTGAATTGACAGGATGGGCCTCAGCGAAGCTAGACACCCTCTTCAGTTGTTGGCTGAGACAAGAATGAGGATGGAGGTCAGGCGTTGAATTGGAGGCGTGGGGGTGAGAGTCTCTATAACTCGGACCCTCCAGAATGGTTACACAAGGCTTCAGTCACAAAACACGATAAACTGCAATGGTTACAATGGTTAATTAGGTATCTTTACTATTATGATTTTCGCCTGATCTCAGCCAACATGATCACATCCTCAGTCTAATTTCCCAACATCTGCTGCAGAGCATTCGTCCGATACGTCTCACTCCTCTCCACAAGCTCCTCGTGCCGTCCCTTCTCAACAACCTTGCCTGCCTCGATCATAAAGATGACATCTGCCTTTCGCACCGTATGCAGTCGGTGCGTGATGGCAATCACTGTGATACCACGTGCTACTCGTTCCAAGCCCTCTTGCAGAGCCCGCTCACTCTCTGCATCGAGCGCACTCGTGCTCTCGTCGAGAAGCAGCAGCTTGGGCTTACGCACAAGAGCACGCGCAATTGCTAGGCGCTGACGCTGTCCACCCGAGAGGCGTGAGCCGTTGGGGCCGCATTCAGTATCGTAGCCGTTGGGCAGCTCCATGATTACATCGTGAATGTTGGCCAGCTTACAAGCCTCGTGGATCTCGGCGTCTGTAGGCTCGTGATCTGGAGTAGCGCCTAGCGAGACGTTGAAGCGAATTGTCCCGTCAAAGAGGGCGCAGTCCTGAGGAACAACGGCGATGTCGTTACGGAATTCGGTGCCATCGCGTGCGTAGATGTTGTCGCCGTTGATCTCAACGATTCCGCTTGATGGTCGGTACATGCGCTGAACTAGCGACATAATGGTGGATTTGCCGGCACCTGAGGGACCAACGAGTCCGACAAACTGGCCAGCTGGTATGGTGAAGGACATGCCCGTGAGGATCTGAATGTGTGGCCGAGCTGGGTACGAGAATTTGACATCCTTAAAGACGATGGTCGCTCCCTTGCCGCCGCTACTCTTAGCAGGGGCCTCAGCATGAGCCTCAACATCCTTCTCCGTTCTTTCGATAGCAAGCGTGACCTTGCCTTTTTTAGCGTCGTCCTTGGAAGAGCCAAGGTTGATCAAGCTCAAAATGCGCGAGGCAGCGGCCTTAGCTCTGGATACTTCAGGGGCAAGACTGAACATTTGACCCCAGAGCTGAGCACTCACAAGCATACAGATAAGGATGACGAAGAATTCTCTTTGTGTAGCCTCACCCTTGGTGATGCGTGTTGATCCCCACCAGTATGCAAAGGCGTAGATTAAATTCCCGCAACTGTTGGCAATAGAGAGCCAGAGATTGGCGTACATGGAAGAGAGTGTGATCTCTTTGCGAGGAGCTTTTAGCGCACGACGGTACGAGTTCATGACTTCCTCTTCGATAGAGAGTGAAGAAATAGTCTTGAACGAGTTGACCGCTTCGTTTGCGATGCCAACCGCGCCAGAAAATGCTCCGGCATGGCGACGCTCAAACTTGGAGAGTGATCGAAGTTGCATGATGCCACTGCCAAGAGAGATGGGCACGATAACCAAGCACACAATGGCGATCTTCCAGGCTAGGATGTGCGAGAGAATAATGGCGACAAGGAAGTTGACCATGATAGAGAAGATTGTGCCGATGATAGAACCACTAAAGCCACCCACTGCCGCAGCATCTGTCGTGATGACGGACAGGAGTGCAGTTGGCGTACGGCCCTCTGACTGATGCCAGTCAAGATCTTGCTCATACAGGGAGCGGAAACAGAGGACTCGGATCTTATATAATAACTTCTCAGCAACGATGCCGAAACCAGTCCAGCTCATAGTATTCGCCATAAGCTCCACGCATGCAATCATGAACCACATGCCTCCAAAGAACCTACCAGCCCAGCGGATATCACTGGCGTCATTGCAAGGACTGAGGTTGTCGATGGTGTAACCAAAGATGAGACCAGCCGACGAGAATGTGAGGCCGACAATGGTGGCAGAAAAGAGACAGACGATGATAAGAAGAAGATAGGGGCGTACCATGCCACCGATGGTTTTCATGACGGTCCATGTAGACTTGTTAGCGTCAAGGGCGGCGTCTGCCTCAGGGGCGGTCTCCTTCTCTTTGGTTTCGTCTTCCGTAGGTTCAACCGCTTCCTCGTTTTCATCACCCTTAGTCTTGAGGTCTGTGACAGAAGCCTTCTCCGAATAGATGCCATCGCTGGACACTCGGACAGTGCTTGTTGTAGAGCCAGCATCCTCCGAGTCAACCGTTTGCAAACGAACCATGCTGGCATACGTGCCGTTCGAGGTCATAAGCTCAAGGTGGTTTCCTTGCTCGATAATTTGGCCATTGTTCATGACGATGATGTTATTGGCATTCTTAATAGTAGACAGACGGTGAGCGATAGCAATGACGGTGCGGTTCTTGGCGATGGATTCAATCGCCATCTGGATACGGTGCTCACTCGCAGAATCGAGAGAAGCAGTCGCCTCATCAAGGATGAGAATCTTGGGGTCGCGGATCAAGGCGCGAGCAAGGGCAAGACGCTGTCGCTGACCACCACTCACAAGTTTTCCGCCAGTACCGACCAGTGTTCCATAACCGTACTCGAGTCTGCCAACGAAGCCAGATGCATCCGCGAGTCTAGCGGCCTCTTCTACGCGGACAACCAGGTCAACCATGTCTTGACCAAAGCTCTGGGCAGCAGTCTTTAAATCCTCGCCCTGTCGGAGCTTGGCAGCAAGTTCAGCGAGACCAGTACCTATAATCATAGCCTTGAACCGCCTATGTTCCGGTTGGGGTGAGTTCATGATACCAAGGGCGATGTTCTCAACAATTGAGCGGTCCAGGAGGGAAGGCTCTTGTTGCACTAGACTCATATGACTTCTCAAGCCCTTGACGTTCAAGTCCTTGAGATCATGACCGTCAAGAAACACTGTACCTTCTGTAGGGTCATAGATTCGAGATGTCAGACCGGCAACGGTTGACTTTCCACTACCAGAAAGACCGACGAGTGCGGTATACTTGCCAGCAGGGCAGTCGAACGAGACATTTTTGAGAACGTTGTGGTGAGGTCGTGAAACATAGGCAAAAGAAACATCTCGGAAAGTGACAGCTCCTTGAACCGATGAGAGCTTCTCACCCTTGTCAGATCCTGTGTCGATGGTTGAGGGGCTGTCCATATCCTCACGAAGCTTCTCAAACGATCCAACTGCGGCGCCGACAAGTGGCAGCAAAGGTGCAATACCACCAAGAACAACGCAAGCTAAGGCATGTTAGTTCAGATCCCGAGTTAGATGTAGGAAATACATACCATCGACCAACAGAAGAATAACCGTGTAGATGTCACCGACAGACGCGTTGCCTGTACCCTCAACTGTCCTCGCAATTTGGGTGCTACCTTGCCAGAAAGCCAGGGCATTGGCAGAGTAAGCAATAAAGTAAAGCAATCCAGCCTGAAGAGCAGCAACAAAGGCCTTGTTGATACCCTGCTTTCGCGCTCCTCTGATTCTCTCAGCAAAAATGGCTTCCAGACGAGGTCCAGCACCAAAGGCCTGAACCACGGGGATGTTTGCAAGGACCTCGGAGGCAATTGAAGAAGCAGACGCAATCTTCTCTGACATTGCGGTTGCAAACTTTGCTGTGAAAATGCTGCCTATACCAGCGAGTAGCATGAATGCAGGCACGAGAGATACAAGAATACCAGCCAGTGTAGTATTCTTGACAAATGCAACAACGTATGAGGAGACAAAGAAAGAGGTACAGCCAATGATAATACCAACTTTCTCTGAAGTTCCCGACTGGATAGCCTGAATATCTGCGTTTAGACGAGATGTAATCTCTCCAGCCTGTCTCTTGTCGAAAAAGGTGGCATCCTGCAAGAGAATACTCATAAAGTAACGATCGCGAATGCGATTCTCAAGACGCCGACTGAAGATGGACCACGAGACGATGTATGTGTAGATGAGTCCAAAGCTGATGAAGCCAATCCATGTTATCATGACAACCTTTTCATTGATGCTGGCTTGGAGTTCTTCGGCTGAATAGTCGGTCACGATTTGGCCATTGTCGCAAGATGCTGTGTTGAGGTCGTTGACGAGCTGGCCGAAGATGATACCCATCAGAGGGAATGGTGCACCGGCGCCACAGGCGGCCAGTGTGCCGACTATGAGAAGAAGTACATCGATCCATCTTGGGTTGGCGTAGAAGAGGAGTTGGAAGTAAAGGCCAAACGAACGTAGGGTCTGTGGGAAGAATTATTAGCAGTTGCGTAAGTCAAGCTTGTGTTACAATGAAGCAAGGCACTGGGGTCTATCTTCTGGAATTGACTCACCTTTTTCTTCTTTTTCTCTTCTGCTGGATCCTGAGATGTCGCAGAGGCAGATGATGACCTTGTCGAAGGTCGCGGCGAGCGACTGGGCTGACGGTCAAGTGTAGGGTTATTGAGCACGTCAATCACCGTCTCTCCAGTGGCCGGATCATTCTTGGTAGACTCTTCGTGCGCAGGCACATTGAGAGGAGTGTCATTGAGAGGCTCATTCTTTTCAGCAGCATTGATCTGCTGCTGATTTGAAGCTGAAGCCATCTCGGCTGGCTTTTGCTTGTTGCGAAGTAAAGATGAAGAGCTCACTTTACAACGCTCAAACCATTGTCTTTTTACCTTGCTCAAAGACAATTAAGAAGAGATTCTAAACCAGAAATTCGAAGAAGAAAAGAAGAAAGAAGAAAAAAAAGCTGCGCCGCTAATGGTAATAAAAGTGTCCCAATATGATTCTGGTCAATCTTGTAGATCGCTTCTATATGGCGTCTTGGCGGGACCAGCCCTGAAGGCGAAACATTCTGGACCGGGGGAGCTACAGAGCCTCTCGTCCACCGTTGAACAAGCATAATTTCTAGTTTATCTCACCCTGCTCTTTGCTGGCTCAGGACTTGGCATCTCTAATGGGGATAAGACTGGCGTGCTAGAGGAGCGAAGGATGAGAGACTCCACCACGTTAAAGAATGAGGATAAAAAGTTCCAAGATTATGTTTATAATTATTTGATAAGCTTAATTGGGCTACCTGCCATGGTCAAGGGCATGAGACTTGGTGTTTCTAGCAGGTTGATGATAGTGGTGGGATACTCATATCAATCAATGTCAAACGTAACACTCCAGATATACTATATCATAACCCCTCTGACTGTCTCTTGGATGGACCAGGAGAATGATGAGAAAGTGGTGCCAAGGGAATCTATCAGATGTGGATTCATCCCTTGTCAACACATGACCTCGATACCATGAGTTTGATCCCAGTATCAGCATCAGCGGGGCAAGCTAAGAATTTCTCGGATCTGATAATTTTTTTCAGTCATTCACTGGCTCGCTTGCCAAGGCCCAAGTTTGCATGTGGCGCACCCCTTTTAAGTCAAATTGAGTTATCTGATTGTCGCTCAATTGATGCCATCATTAAACCGGGCACCGAACATCGGCGTTCTAATTTCTGGGTTGCCATGCATACGAGTAACGAAATATAGTGAGATAACATAACTCCGAGAAGCATTATACTTGCATCTATATATACTTCATAATCAATGAAGAGTGCCAAAACGATGAACCACGTTCTCGGGTCGTCTGATGTCTGTCCGTTAGGTTAAGCGAAGCTCAAAAAATGGCTCAATATTGCTCTCTATTGTACTTTTACGTCCTTGGCAGATCTTTGCTCTGAGCGAACAGGCAAAAACGGTTCTGATTGCACGCTGTTATGAGAGGATTTGCGCTACCTAGATACATATTGTGCCGATCATCTCAGTCTGCTTATACCATTACTTTGACTCGTGATTTCCGATCAGATAACGGTATGCACACTGTGCATCACAACGGACAAGCATCTCCTAGAATTATCAGATCAGACGGATGTCCAAATTCCGAAAGGCTCTTCTTTTTGCTTTTCTCTAGTATTTCCAACCCCCCTTGTACTGCACATAAGCGTTGTCAACGGTGGAGAGTATACAGTACGTACCCTCCTTTTTTTTTGTGGCTGGCTCGGGTTGGAAACGGATCTGATAACTTTAACTCCACAGCTTGGATCCTCCTAAAAAAAAAAGTCCCCAACATCAAACACCATGACAATGGAGCAAACCCCGCTACATGTGAGGCAATGGCTCTATTCTACTGGTTATTATCCGCATACACCGGATATTACAAGCTACTTGGCTTGGGATTCTTGATGGAGAACAGGGCTGTGCAAGGCATCAGCTAGACAAGACATGAATGAACCTTCAGTTCGGTTTCGTACCCGTATACCAGGGTCCCATGATAACTCCATTGCTACGGGCCTACGGCTCAACTTGCCAGCACCGTGTGCATGTCTATAGCGATATCGCCTTGCGTCACCGGCAGTCGTAGACAACGTTGTTGAGGGGTTCTTTGCTATGTTTTTGATTGCCCGAGGTCCGATTCACTCACACCTCGTCTCTCTTAGATATTTCTTCCTTTCTTCCCCCTTCTTCATCTCGAACTTCCAGCTACTCCATCCTTCGGCTAATGTTCATCTCCCGAGCCTCTACCAGATTCTCGGAACAGCTCTTCAAAGCCCCCCACGCATCTGCTTGCACTCAGACCATACGTTGGTTTACATCCCGTGTCTCTCGCCCTACTGCCATCTTACCAACGCTTCAGCTGCGTGCAAGAGCAGTTAATCCCCTCCTTGTATACCGCAGTTATCCCATATCCTACCACTCCAAGACTTTTGCCAGTCTTACCATAATGGGCTCAATTCCTGAATCATCCCGCGCTGTGCGTGTTCTGATTCTCGGTGGTTGCTATGCTGGTCTCTCTGCTGCCCTCAACTTGCTCGATCTGAGCCAGGGTCTCTCTCCCCGCATGGATCCGGAGCCTTATATCCATCATCCCGAGCTTCCTCGATTTGACATTGAGATTACCATTATTGAAGAGAAGGACGGATACTGTAAGTACATCCATACTCAGCTTCTTAGCCAAGTTCTAGTAAATACAGCGTCGTGAATACTAACTATAAAATAGACCATGTTATCGGCTCTCCGCTAGCTCTTGCAGACTCGGAATACGCCAAGAAGAACTGGGTCAAGTTCTCTGACATTCCCGGCTTGCAGGACCCCAGCATCAACATCATTCAAGGCTCTGTCACCAAGGTCGACCCCGCGTCCAAGACTGCCACCGTCGCAGCTCACCTCACCAAGGAGGAGAGCACTCTTCAGTATGACTACCTTGTCTCTGCCACCGGTCTGCGCCGTGTCTGGCCCGTTGTACCTCAGTCCCTAACCCGAAAGCAATATCTCCTGGAAGCTGAGAACCACATCAACGCCGTTCACAATGCCAAGCATGGCGTCGTTGTTGTCGGCGGAGGTGCTGTCGGTATTGAGATGGCCGCCGAGCTTAAGATGGTCAAGCCTCATCTCAAAGTAACTCTTGTCCACTCTCGTGATAAGCTCCTCTCATCTGAGGGGCTTCCTGACAAGACGAAGGATGTCGCTCTGGAGCTGGTCCGTGAGGCTGAAGTTGAGGTTCTTATGAACCACCGTCTGGCCTCTACCAAGAAGCTCGAGACGACCGATGGCAGCAACAAGTACGAGATTGAGTTCACCAACGGCGAAAAGATGTTTGCCAGTGAGGTCATTATGGCCATCTCCAAGAGCGTTCCCACTTCCACATACCTCCCTGCCTCTGCGGTTGACGAGGAGGGCTATATTAAGATCAAACCCAAGTGAGTAACAAAATGTTCTTACCAGATCATCAACAGTCACTGAACTTTCTTAGCCTCCAATTCGAAGAGGGCACTCCTAATAACGAAAACCACTATGCCGCTGGAGATATCGCCAAGTGGTCCGGCATCAAGCGATGCGGTGGTGCCATGCATGGCGGTCACCACGCGGCATGCAACATTCACCAGAGCATCCTTAGCCATCGAACCGGGCATACCCCTACAAACAAGGAGCTCAAGCATTACCCTCCCGTCATCGGTCTGGCCGTCGGTAAGAAGGCCGTTGCTTCTAGTTTTGACACAGGCACTACCGCTGGCGAAGATGTTCTCTACGCCTGTTTTAGGGATGACCTTGGCTGGACAAGTAAGTTCAATATACCAAGCTTATATCTGCTGGCATACACTCGAGAGCACAAAACTGACTTGTTACGATAGTTTGCTGGAACCACATGCAGCTTGGTGGACGCAAGACTGATGAGGCCAAATTTTAGAGTGGGATTTTAAAGGAACCGGCGTTATGGGATATGATCTGTTAGAGACGTTACACAGCACGACAAGCGAACTTAGTGCATGATCCTGGATAAGACATGTTGTTTTAGCCGTTGATACCTGTTTATATGAACTAAAATTTAACTATGCATGGAGATGCATAACGGTTTAGACGTTGGAAGGTGACTCGAAGTATGATTTAGTAAGATCATTACAGCTCAATGCGAGTAATAAGTTACAGATTCGTGATGCTTGATCCTATAATGTAAACTCAGAGATATTCTAGCAGAGATCAGGAGGTACATATCGCAGCCGATCGTGAACATCAACATCATACATCAGCGTATGTCTCTTTAATACCGATGCAGCTCTCCGTGCTCAAAGGTACGACGGATACAGTTGAAGATACTTGCAAACTACCTTCAGTCCAATCTACATTTCTTCTGACAGATTATCAGTGTGACCTTCTAAGAGGCTACGTACGGGGTTGGACAGATCAATATTGCCGTCGATGCTGGATTGAATAACAAGAACCGCGTGATTTACTACTCTTCAACAGCAGGTTATTGAAGAACAATGACTGTAACATTGGATAAAGATAATGAAAGCTAAAAAATGACGACGAAAGCAAAGGGAGTGCCAATATTTCGAGACCTGGTCATGCAGCCCGTGATGCAAACGGCGATGAGTTAGCGTGTAAGACACGAACAAGTATATCAGCTTAGAACCTAGCGAGAATATAGAAGTGTAGTAACCCAGCTTATTACATATATCTAACTCATCACTACAATCTACCTGCAAGGCCTTAAACAAACTCTCACCTTTTGACCCCCAAGGCCTGCAGATTGATAACAATGAACTAGCAATGCAGGTACCGATCGGATATGATGGTCAGGCGAGAAAGTCTTGGTAAAGCGGCGCAGCCACAAGGCGAAGACCCGGGGTAGAATTGAAACGGCTCAAGAACGACCAACTACCGAACAAGGATATAACAAGGTACTGATCAACCCTACCAAGTAAGAGATCTGAGTTGTGACACATGCGTCTTTGCCGTTTTAGCTGGTTATTATGAGCAGGACAGCAAGCGTCTGGTCGACTGAGCTTCCCACGAAAATACAACTCACGATATTCGAGATACACGTAATGATAAGTCACATCACAGAGCTTCAACACATCCCCGTTGACCTACTATGTTGAGTCGATAGACTAAATGATTCACATAGATAAATGTCTTGATAAAAGCGGAGCGTGTCTATGCAGCGTGTCTATGTTGACCATGGTGGCTTGCATGTTCTGCATACAAGCTTATAAGTCCATGCCAATAACCTTTTCATTTTTGTTATTAAACCCTGCTTGGCTTGGCTGTGGCCTATTCCATTAGTATTTTTCGTCATACCTGGCACCCTCAAAAACACCAGCTTCTGAATTTGCGGCCCTAGATGATAGTTAGCTCTGGTACCACCCGTTGACTTCACCTAACCGATACCGAGATTGCAGGATACTAGAGAACAGAGAATCCTGGTTAACGAAGATCCGGCGCTGGTTTTCAAAAAGCAGTAATTCCGATACATATTTCTCAATTAATATTCGATCATTACGAACAAGTGTTGGTATGCCAGGCTCCCGTCGCGCTGCCAGGGGTCAACTACTCAGAGTTATTACAGTCCTCAACGTAGACGATATGCAGTCAAGGATGCCTAAATTTAAACTCGGAAGCAGAAAAAAGTGTCTATTGTTTTAATTTTTTCCAGCTGACGACGAGACTACAAGAGTTTACTACCGTCAAGGGGGTTATCCTAAGATATAATACTCAAGTAATATAGTATTTCCATTTTCTATAGGTTTATACCAAGTCGATTTAAGGTTTACTAAAGCTATAGTACTTTATAGAATACTTCTTTTGCTTTTAGACCTTATGGATAACTCTGACAGGCCTTGAAAAAAGGAAAGCATAAGATCAGCGGAGTTGGATAATCGATCAGCATCACACTTGCGTAGCTTGCGCTCCGCTTACCCAGTGCCTCAGGACCAGACCCCAGGGTATTAATATCTGTACGTACATACTAGCCAAGAAGCGGGAGGATATACATCAATCTCGCCGGATGATCAGCGACAGATCGTATGAGCCCTGTTAGGATGCTGTTTGGGGAATGCTATGAATCTCATTAATGACTAAAACGCTGTGCAGGCACCCGAGTCTGACGCCTCTCTACCGCTCGTAGGTCTACATACCTACTTATTCAAGGGGGAATAAGTTCAATGCCTCGACACTTATCCTCCTCGGGTGCTCTTGCAGAAACATGCCCCCAGCTAATACGTGAGTAAGATACTTACACAGCAGCAACCAGAGGAGCACATGGCTGAATTGGGTATGCATGAGATATCCCCAGAATCTTTGTAGACTACCCTACGCTATTCACATTATATCAGGCCATTGCCACGCTCAGCTGCCTATTCGGGCCATGGCTGTCAGGATATGCAAGGGTCAAAATCCCCTCATAAGAGCAAAAAAGATAGCCTCGCAAACGCTCGCAATCGAATTATAGGAACAGCCCGATGCGGGGGTCGAACCCGCAACCTTGAGATTTCGTGTACTCATAAGAGTCTCACGCTCTACCGATTGAGCTAACCGGGCGTGGCTCTTGATTTGTTGCTTGGTCAGCAGCGAAAACCCCATATAGAGGGCTGCCAGTAAACAGTCGGACCGTTGAGTGGTTTATCAGATCTTGCTCGTACGTAACGCCAAGTCATTGCGTAGTGTGTACCCTGGGCAAGGTGTGAGGCTGGTAATAAGCTCCGAGTGAGACCCTGCAAGATTTGACGAGTTCCGACGACTGGAAAAGAGGGGAGGGGTGTGAAAGAAGAGGACAGGGGTGGTGGCTAGTTCGTTTGAGTTATCTGATCCGCTTTCACCCACTGTTGATAATCTTGACCCTGAAAAGCGTTGGTTTGTGCAAGCTGCAGTAGGGGATCTTCGGTACACTTTAGTCACACGGTTCGACTAGTTCGGTACGTTCTTACGTCGTTGGCGTCGTTTCGTTGGCCTCCATCTTGTTGCAGGAGCCCAAGTGGGTTCTGAAGAGCCTAGAAGCTGCTGAATCCATGGATACGCATGCGCTCCGGTCAGGGTGCAACCGGAATTGAAGCCCACATATGCAGCAAGTTTTCCTTTTGCGAATAGCTTCTCATTCCGTGTGGGGAGTTCTTACTTTTCCTTCTTGTCTTTTTCTCGTTGACTCCAATCTTTGATACCCCAGTTGCTGTAACAATGTTTGTGTCACCAGGAACTTTCTCGACCCTCCAGGCTGGCGAGACGGTCGTCAAGCTCCCTCACCCGTATCAGACCGAGTATGGGATCGAAAAAGCCTTTGCACCATCAGGTGTAGATGCACCCGTCTTCAAGCTCTCTCAGAAGGGCTCTGCGTCGACCAACCCTTTGCCCTTTCCCCTCCACAACGCTGGCCTCATTTTCTCCGACCCCAATGATCTCAAGTCGAGCGAGCTTCCACCTCAGTCCAACAACAGCCCTTGGGCTCGGGCTCGTCGTTCACCTTGCGTCAACCTTTACTGGGAGACTGCCGAAGCACCCAACTTGGGCCAGATTTGGCTGCTTGTATACGCGCTCTTCACCTTGAGGTCGTCGGTGGAATCTTATCGTCTCAAGCTTCATGGCGCTAATGCCGCTGTCCTGGGTCAGCAGCTCACAGCAGTGCTTCTCGCTATTAACCATCCGCTCAAGGGCCGGGAGAAGCGTGAACCCTCCAACAATGCTGATGAAAGCCTCGTTCTCGTCTTGCGAAGCACCTTTTGGCAAGGTGCTGGGTCACCCTTTGGCCCTCGACCTGCCTGGTGCCCAGCCGAATCGCCTGCTTGCTTACCCGCTTCGAACCCTCTCGGATCATATCCTTTGACCCCTCTACATAACACCACGACCATCACTGTAGCGGGCGATCCTGATGACCCCGAACGAGTTCAGCAGTCGTGGCATCCGGTCAGACCGGCCAAACCCGCGCCCGGCGCTATCATATACAGCCGATGGATCCCTCATCTCAAGGAAACGTTCTCCATGGTTGCGCTCGATTATACTGACCCCGAGCATGTGCGTATCTTTCACGAGTGGCAGAATGACCCTCGTGTTTCTCAGGGCTGGAACCAGACTGGCACTCTGGAACAACATGGTGAATATTTGCGCAAGGTACATGATGACCCCCATGTGATTGCGATTTTGGCCAAGTGGGATGATATCCACTTTGCCTACTTTGAGGTCTATTGGGCCAAGGTATGTTTTCTGTTCGTCTTCTTCCCTTTGATATGTGTTTCTGATAAGCTGGTTTTATAGGAGGACCGTCTGGGCGGCTACTTCAACGCCGGTGATTTCGACCGTGGCCGTCACTCGCTGGTTGGTGATGTTCGCTTCCGTGGACCGCATCGTGTGTCGGCATGGTGGAGCAGTTTGATGCACTATCTGTACCTGGATGAGCCACGCACCCTGTATGTGGTGGGTGAGTCTCAGGAGACTAACACGACTATTGTTATGTACGACTTCATCCATGGCTCTGGGCTGGACAAATTTGTCGATCTGCCGCATCAGCGAAGCGCTTTTGTTCGATCCTCTCGGGAGCGCTTCTTCCAGGCATGTCCGCTAGCAGACAACGAGAAGGTTGTCGCTGGCACCAAGTTGGGTTTGGTACCTAAGCTGTAAGCAGAAGGGTGTCGTTGAAAGACGAAGATGGTTCTTTTATACATATAAATCGTTAGAATACTTGAAGCAATTGATTGAAACATGTATCACTGGTTAATTGAATTAGACAAAACTTATATGAATACGTGTGTAACATGGAATAGAAGGTTCCTACCCACTCTAATAATTTACGAGGTTGGAGAAGTGCATCCCTCCAACCTTCCTCCAACAAGTGGCTCATCAAACCTCTTTCCCTTTACATACAACCAACGTTCTTTATTCAATATTCATATGCAGACTTTTATTGCTCAAATGATATTTAAACATACATTACGCTTCACAATCCATCGCTTGATCTAAATCTTTCCCAGCAAATCTCTACAGCTTCGATGTAATTTCTTGCTTTTTCAGAAGCTCATCGCCCATCTTGGCCATCTCAAACTTGCGCACTTTGCCGCTTCCTGTCAGAGGAACCGTCGCAGGTACGTTATCGTCGCCCAACCAAAAGACGTGGGCGGGCGATTTGTGACCACCAAGTCTCTTGCGGCACCAATCCTTGAGCTCGTCGAATGCAGGCTTCTGATGGCCTTGGGCTAACTCAACAAAAGCACCAACGACTTCGCCATAGTGCTTGTTCTTGAGTCCTACTACAATAGCACGAGTTATTGCGGGATGATCCATTAAACGCTCTTCAATCTCGAGCGGGTAGATGTTCTCTCCACCTGTTGAAGCGAGGTTAGCTGAATGATATCTGACCGGGAGGAATATTCAAAGCCTACCTCTGATGATAATATCCTTGAAGCGACCGGTAATCGAGCAGTAGCCATCCTCGTCAAATACAGCTTCATCGCCGGTATGCAGCCACAGGAAGCCTGAAGCATCCCGCACCATGGTCTCGTTGGTTTTCTCGGAGTTGTTCCAATATCCAGCTTGAAGTTGGTAACCACCAATGCAAAGCTCACCTCGCTCCCCCACGGGAACAATGTTGCCATCACGATCGACAACCTTAGCCTTGGCATGAGGCATTAGCGTACCGACAGTTGTCAGTCGCTTGTCAATGGAGTCGTCGGTAAAGGCATTGAAGCATGTTGGGGATGCCTCGGTGAGGCCGTAGCTGCTGGTGAACTCGGTCATCCCGAATCGGTTGACAAGCAACTCCATCAGGTATCGAGGCACTGGGGCGCCGGCAATGATTCCGGTACGCAGGTTATCACAGTTGAAGTTCTCGGGCCAGTCAGCCTGGAACAGCGAGTCAAACATGGCAGGAACGCCGTGTACAGCAGTGCATTGTTCGTCAGAGATGGCTTTGAGCGTCGCCTGGATGTCAAAAACCTCAGCCGGATACACAATTTTACCACCATGAGTAACAACGGCAAGAAGACCTAGAACCAGACCGAAACAGTGGAAGAGAGGAGGGGGACAACACAATATATCGGCAGCGCCCAGTCGCATTCGGTCGCCAATAAAGCGTGAATTGTTAACCAAATTGCTATGGGTTCGTTAGCCTGGGCTTCAAACTTGTCCCTGCATGTCGGCGCACTTACTGGTGAGTGAGCATAGCAGCTTTGGGCAATCCTGTTGTTCCGCTCGTGAACTGAAGGTTGACTACTTGATGAGGCAGTACCTTGGTCATGGCCTCGTCCAGTCTTTGAGGGTTTCCTCGGCGACCAGCGTTCACCAATCCATCATAGGTCTGGTATTTTCCAGTTTCATCTCCTCTTAGCATTACAACCTTTGGAGATGTCTTTTTGTTTTCGAGCTGCTGAAGCAGTTGTGTCTGATCGAGGCGCCCAATTTGCGGTGTTGTGAAGAAGATCTTGCTGTCAGAAAACTTGAGGCCGTACATGGCCTCGGTTGGGGTATATGTGTTGTTGAGGATGACGAGAATAGCACCGATCTTGGCTACGGCGAAGAAGACAGCTGCGTATTGCTCGCAATTGCCAGCCATGATGGCGACGCGGTCACCAACGCCAATACCCATATCCAGCAGCGTCTGCGCCAAACATGAGCTCTGCTGTCTCAGCTCATTATACGTCCAGCGAGCACCTGTCCAGGGAATGACGAGGCATTCTTGGTTGCCATGTTGGTAGGTCTGGAGGTCAAGAAGCTCGCCCAACGTGAAATCCACCAGCGGAGGGTCAACCGGACCATCGAGCACAGAAAGCTTCTGCTCTTTCCGTGCTGGCACAGTGGGAACTTGAATGGATTCGGTCGCCATGATGGTGAGAGTATGGTGATGGAGCTTGAAGTCGACACAATCGCTTGTTGGGATATTTTGACGTACAGCACGACCAGCAGACTGCAAAAAAAACCAAAACTCAAGGGAAAACGTCAGTGAACGCTGATCAAGGGTTCTCACTTGCAATAATATGCCCCATAAGCTCATACATACTGCGTGTCCGTATCAACCCGCCGTGTTAGATATCCTGCCCCACCATAGATGCCGTACTCCGTTCAGCTCCACGCCTTGGGATGGGTTAACACCAATTACGGAATCGAGTGCGCAGATCGAGACCCGAGTGAGGTGGGATTATAACGGGCCGGCTAGAGTGCGGCAATTACGGCACTGGAAGAATCTGGTGGTGTAGAGAATGGACACCGTCTCAGACTAGGTATCGCCATTGGCATCATCGCTCGCCATGATCTGTAGGCGAGTTTATCACTGGTGTGTTTTGGCTGTTTGGGTATCAGAGCTTGCTGTCCTTGGTTCCTGGCCCATTTCTGGCTTGTCCTTTACATCATCTAACTTACCTTACTTGCCAGCCTGGATCTGTGCAGGTGTTCTAACGTTCCGGTGCAGTGTGGCACTTGGTCCTGGAAGACATCCACGACCATCCAGTGGTGATGGAGCCCCTATCCACGCATCCCACGCGCTTCTGCTGCCTTTTACGTTGGCTGTGACCTCTTGCATTGCTTTAACGCAATGCCATCACCGCTTGGCCCTTTTTACTGCATCCAGAACCAGTTTTTTTCCTTCTCTAGTGGCAAATTCATTTGCTAAGTATCTAATCTGATCATCAGATAAGATGAGTCCCCTGAAAACTTAGGACCGAGATGCTTATACGCTCACACCCCAGCCGAGATCGGTTAGTGCAATAAAAATTTTATCTGATCAATCTTGTGCAGGGTGCAGGGTGCAGGGGTAATGAGGCCTAGCTCAGTAGCAGTGGCGATGTCTCTTCCGCTGTGACGAAAGACAAGACGAAAAGCGGAAGTTGTCCTATTGAGACTATTATCTGCTCTTGCGGCTTTTGCAACTCGAGTCATGTTGCTGTGCTAGCCCAGTACCATCATGTAACTACGTAGGTGGGAGGTTAACACATTCTATGTATCGGTGGATTCGATGATCCTCTTCGTAGTATTTCATAGTGGCGAGTCGTTCAAGACTTTACTGCACCTACGTCAGAGACGTACATTCCCTGCTTCCGCTTCATTTTTATGAAAAGGCCCAGGCACAATAAAGCACCCCAAATGATACAGTGCATAACGCTTAGGAGTCTTCAGCCGGTCAATCAAGGTTCGGACGAGCAAAAGAAGACGGTGTTTATATGGACAGAATGAATTTGGCTCAAATCTACAGACCTCGCCGGTAAAGATATTTATTATCTGGTGTTTATATTTGATGTCCTGCGTAGCTATCAAGAACAAGAAATAGCTCTCGTCGGACATAAGTGCTCCAACGCAGCACGCAATGGCTTCACTGCATAATTTCCGCTGATTGATAAGACTTGGATCCCCAGACCCAAAGAGAGCTATTTCATTCGCTCAGCTTAACCTTCTTTTTAGAGTTGCATAGCTTGATGTGGAAAGCAGGGGACCAGACAGGTAATGCAACGACGGTGCAGATCTTATACTCAAACACGATTTAAAGTTCGCTCGTTAAGCTTGAATAATTGCTTGGCCTTGTCGTTTCTACGACGTACCTGGTAAAGAATTGTCAAAACTCATATGCAAGTATCGCTTGGCCAAGACAATCGGCAAGTGTGAACTGACTGGGGTTTGAAGAAGCAGTACGGGCATTATTTCGCTCATTGTGGGTCTACAAGCCACGTCTCTCTCGAGACCCATGAAACGCTGCGAGTCTTTGCGAAGAACCCGGTTCTTGAGCTCTCAGAGAGAACACGGACCAGAGTAAATACTGGATTTGAACAAGAAGTTGTCTGCAAGCAGGTGAAGCTCTACCGATGTTGGGTTATAAAAGAGATCCCAACCCGGGTACGTAATCTGGAAGCGTCAGTTGTCCATTGGTGTATTGTTGGCAGTGCCTTTGACGTTTTTCCTAATGATATAGGGTTGTCTAAACTTAGAAACCATCGATAGAAGATTTGTGCACTGGTCATGGGCGCGTGTCTAAGACGATGTTACTGTCTAGGTGTGTATAGGTTAAGTATTTCGGATGTACACATCACATCTAATAGAGATTGTGCCTCCTCAATACCATACAACCATGCTCATCGCCAAAAGGTCAAAAGAGAGATTGCATACACGACGCAAAAATAGATAACAACAGCAAAAGAAATGCGTAATCTGGGAATCGAACCCAGGGCTCCCCGACGTTACTCGAATGGCAACGGAGAATTTTACCACTAAACCAATTACGCTGGTTCTTGTTGATTGATAAACTTTGCCGCAAAGCAATTATATCAAGCTAGGTTGTAGCGGTATGTCTAATACACTTAGATCCTACAGCTATCACTCTGAGATAATCAGCTGCTTTATGGGCTTTAGGTCACATAGGACTATCGATATATGGAGGAAAGTAAACTCCAAATATGAGAAGGCGCTGGTGCGACGTCAAGTCTATAAACGTAGCTGCTCCCTCATGACGAACAGGTTGATGTTGTCAATAGGCATCACTGATCTAACACTGGCATTTGCCATGAGGTTCACTTTACTGTCAATTTAACCTCATACCTGCTTAGAATGTAAGTGCTTCTGTCGCTTTGGAGTTACACCTAAAGGATCCTTGTCCTAAGTTTATCGCCGTGCGCCCATCATGACAACTATCATTTGGCAAACTTATGATAAAGGAATACCTTGGAAGGATCACATGAATGCTTGAGCATAAGATTTGCCTGAGCTCAAGAATTCACCAATATATAAAAGAAATTTGACGTCGTATCAGGAGAAAAAAAAAGCTCAACACGTAGACATCTCTCAGTGCCAATGGATGATGAACTCACCAGCCTACCTTGGCGCGGCCTGTCAACGTGACCACGTCTTTCTCTCTATCATCCTGAATTTTACGCTTATATAACCTATCTCTGCCATGGTATTTTAGTCTGACTGTGTATTCTCGCCGATCCAAACTCCAGAAAGTATCGGCTTGATAATGTCTCAACACCGTCTGTGAACATGTCGCCATCTCTCTGAGCAGAGGTGCATTTGGGTATTATTTATGTATTTTGCTGTCTATCGCTCTTAAAAATTCTCTATTTAGTCTTCATTCGAATCGATTTAACCTTGGAGACACTTAACCTGGCCTTCATCATGATTAAGGCGTAATTACCGCATTTCATCAAGATTTGGGCACAAGACTAACGACCATAAAGTCCTCAGAGACCCAGCGCGTATTGACTGTAATAGATAAGTATATAGGCTCTCAACAACACGTGGTGAGCATCAATCCTGATGCACCATTCAGAGTTCTTCGACCTCCCCAAAAGATCGAAGGAGCCGGATTTCTTGGCTTGAGGGTTTTGACATCAGTTCTCACGGAGCTCAGCTTGAATCAAAAGCAAACCAAACCTCTATCGAAGATGAACGAGAATTATCTCTACAAGGTCATAGTAGGTGATATTAGCGAAAATAACCTCGACCCACTGAACGACGAGGAGTCGTGGGCTTGATCTCGTACACAGCCGCGCCCATCTCGTCTGGGCACTGGATAAATATGTTTCCTGATCTATAGTAGATACCTACATTGAAACTATAATGAGAGGTCTAGCAATGAGTTCAATTACCACATTCTTGAAGAAGCAAAGCAGTCTATTGACAACAAGCCTTCGGCGGTGCAGCACAATGATAATCCCTCTGATCTATCTAACCTTGCCCTCAACTCTGATATCCCTGAGAATGATCAAAACAGGGCGGAAGAGAATCTCAAGGACCAGTTCTGGATCGACGTCGATCCTGACCGAACAGCCGACGCTTTTCCTAATGAACGTCCCGATGGCATCGATGAGCAATTTGTCCAGATTAACGACGCCACCTCGGTTTGAGCGGCGGTGAAAATATGGTAGACTGTCGGTACTGAAGACTTGGTTTATGGTACCAAAGCGACAGAGCAGTACTCTGGTCTGTTCCCTCTGCCCATCGAAAATGGTATGAAGCCAAATTATATACGCCGAGCACGCTTTCTCGTCATATGAACAGCGAGTACCGCTCTTCTCTTTGGAGACTTCAAGAAAACTGACAAGATTTCTGGGTAAACTTGACCTATAACTCAAACTGTAACATAAAGTCAAAGGACAGCGAGACGATCCAAGTGGCATTGGATTTGATTTCGGAGGATCCAGTAATGTGGAACTAACAAGTAAGACTCGAATAGTTTATAACAAGAACACGACTTGCTCTGCGAAGATATTCTGATTAAGTAGTCAGCATAACCGGGACACTCAAACATCTATTCAAAAGATCTGGCCAGTCACTAAGCTGTCAGTCACCAGTATACGGTGCCTCTGTGCATTCCATTGGCATTTCTAAAGCCTACTTGTGACGAACTCCACACTATCCTTCCACAACAACTAGTATATAAGATAACCACCTGGAATGATATTGTATATTTCTGAAAAAAACATGACTTGTTCCTTTCATCATTGGTATTGGTATTGGTATTGGTACCGATGTGGCTTTCGATGATAGTATAAATAGGGACAGGCAGACATGTTGGTATTGGGTGATTCGTGACTAAAGCTGATCAGAATAAGGATGGTTTCTTGTTACTCAGATAACGAATCATTTTGGAACTCGAACTGTATGTACATACTGCCAGTGATCTTCTTCTTCCACACGAGCTTACGTTGGACCACATGAACATCAGATGCCTATCAAGTTCAGGATTACTATAGAATCTAGTCGAGCAAGTATTAGTTCTTTGAGCAGAGTTTGACAACTGAAATAAGCGTCAGCTATGCGATACCCATAGATGTGCGGAATGTCACTCCTTATTATGGCCTTTCAAGGATTTCAATATCAATGATGTGGCGGAGGTGATCGATGCAATGGATGAGACTGGGTCTCAACATTAATCGAGAACTGACGGTACTTTTGATTAAAGCTAAATTCTCCGAGATGACTCTGCTCTGTCGCTATATTTAACTGGTCTCTAGCTATTTCCCGTTAGCAACTTGACAGATGCTTCTGTCTTTCTAGCCGAAGTAGCTGCCGAGTACTATGTGATTATGCGACTTCAACTACCCTCGATGCTATATCATACAGTACATCATTTAGGCACCACCTAAAACACTTTACGTCGGTGCTATAGTCCTGTAACTCTAGAAGAGATATATCATATTTGATAATTTTCTCTTTTGTTCGTGTTGGCCAACTGGATAGAGATGGCTTCATAAACACAGAGCCGCCGCCGATCAAGTTGAACGACAAAAGTGGCCAGTGTCAAACAGAAACTAAACATGTTCGATTAATACGACCAATGTGAATGTCGAATTCTGATTGTCCTTGGCTTCAGCGATGTTAAATCCAGAATTGTGTATTAATATTCAAGATCTCATTTGCCACTAATCACCCACAACATCCTCCTCAATATCTATAAGCACAAGACTACGATGATATCTAGGTAGTTCTCTGGAAAGCCTCATACCCTACTACCCTGTATGGTTGTGCCTTGCAGAAGATCTTGATGAAACGAACTATTACGTTAGATCTCACATCATAACAGTCTAAGGGGCTTTCCGCTCAAACCCAATTCATCGGAAAATACGTGAAAAGAGATGTAAACCAGTCATAGCGTGACATCATCTCCAGATCGATTACATCATGAACATGAATTGATCATGGTGTCGTCACTGTTTGATTTAACTGTATTCGTCGATATTAGGGATAGACTCTCAATTGAAAAATACAGTTATAGATAAAATCATCAGCGCTGTCGCGATGCTGGATCAGGTAGGTATCAATGCTCTCTCAGCCCGTCATGAGAGACTCCGATGGATGGAGAGAAAATCCAGACACAAAACTCCGAGTCACCATGTCCAAGCCCTTGAAAAAAGCGAGACCAAGTGACCTAAGCAACAAACAAGCAACATATCCTCCCAGTATAGCAAGACAAAAAAAAGCAAAAGAGATCCCAGAAGCAAGCGCCATGCGTCCGCCGTAGTTATAGTCCTCCTGGTTTTTTTCATAATCATCAATTCGTAATGTTAGTGGCTTTACTTGGTCGTATCTGCCACATCTCCCATACCGAGAGCTCGAACCAAGCTACGGCGAATCCCCTTGCTGTTGCCCGTCGTATCATCCTTGTCCCGACCTAGTAGACCAAAGCTCATACGGCGGACAGTGCTGCCCGAGTTCTCCGATGGGTTCGAAGTCTTCTTCGGCTTCTTCTTCTTAGCGACGGGAGCAGGTGGGGCGATCGTCGGTCGCGGAGGCCACTCGCCATCGCGCTTCCAGCCCGAGACACAGGCCCGTAGCATATCGGAGAGATTAATGGGGCACGAGGGCTGCAGGCTATGGATGATGACCTTGTCGTAGAGACTGAGATACACCGAAGGCGTGATCGATGCGCGAAGAGGGTTGTTGGGAGGGAGTAGAGGTGGTGCAAGAGGAAGCAAAACCTCGACTGGATAGTCTCGGCTCTCGGGGGGTGTCGATGGTGTCGTATCCTTAGATTGAGTGTTACGGAGTTCGTCACTCCTCGCAAGAGACGTGTTATCGGAGCCATCGCTAACTGGCGGTGGTAAAGTCGACGTAAGTGACGAGGCGGGAGGGGATGTCGACATGGAGCGACGGAAGAAGAAACGACGGGGAGACAATGGTGACACAGCAGGGGGTGATGCAGGCTTGGCTCGAACACGGACAGTTCGTGCGCCTGTCCATGCGTTTCGCCGCGCCTCGAAACAGGCGAGGCCCTCGTTCCACTCCATTTCCTTACGAACCGCCCTCCGTCGCTTGGCGCGTTTGGCGTTAATAGTGGCTTGGACGGTTGAGCCTACGTTGTTGGGGCTGTCGAAGCGAAAGGGTGACCGTGAAGGAGCGGGCTCATCATCATCAGAGAGATCTGATGTCCATTCTAGGCGTGTGCGAAAGTGAACAGGGTCTTCAGAGACAGTGCTATAAGTAGATTCGGCATCACTGTCGTCGTCTGAAGATTCAGGGTCGTCGTCAACTTGGTATCCATCATCGTCGCGCGCCTCATCCTGGATTGATTTCGTAGGCTCTGTAACATCGAGGCTGGTTGTAGTCTGAATAGCGTCAGGTGAGTCGGATGCTGTGTCAGCAACAACGACGTCGCTCTCTGCTAGCGGGGGATCAACAACCCGAGAAGGCCAAGAAAAATCCCAATCGTTCTTGATCTTGGAGTCGAGATATCGCCTGACAGCTTCCTTCTGTTTCACTTTGTCCTTGCTGAGGAGGTCCGAGTGTTCATCGCCGTACCAATCAGGGGTAGTGGTGGACAGTGAGGTCGATAACTGGGCTGAATGGTGACGGAGCTTAGCGATGGGTGATCGCGGGTTCTTGTAGATGTCTGAGAATATCATGGCTGAAGACGGGTCTGCCCGGGCTTCAGAGGCCCTTGATGCGAGTTGAGCAGAATTTGTCGATGTTTGTTTGGAAGAGCCCAATGGCGGCGATGAGAGTGGCTCAGAGGTTGGACTTATAGTAGTGACAGCAGTGAAAGCGGCAGTTGTCGAACGTGAATGCGGGGGAACGGATACGATTTGAAGTAGAGGGTGAACGGTTGTTGGTGATTGCTGCTGAACAAGATGCAGTTGTTCTTTTTTTTGTTCTTGAGAACTTGTCTTTACGACTAGGTACAATATTACGTTAGACAATTCCTCAATAGACAAATGCAGAGTTTGAAAAAGACAAAGGTTAATAAAGGAGGAGGAGGAGGGCCACGGCCAACAGGAGAATGAAGAGGTGTGGACATGGTACAGGGCGTCAAGGGGGGATACAGGCACGTTTATGGAGGCGGTGGTGGTATCGTCTGAGCGGAGGTGGCGTAAGAAGATCAGGTTAAGGTTAAGCAGAACAGACTAGACAGACAGACAGACAGGGCTTGGACAGCCAGGATAGGGATAGGGATGGAGACAGGCTGGGGAAGCGATGGTCGGGCTTGTGCTTCATGCAAGTCAAAAATGGCTTGTCACTTTTTGCGGCTCCTTGTCCGAGAGAAGTGAAAGGATCCTCTTTTGGCATTGGGAAGAAGCACAACGGGTACACTGGTACGGAGTACAGCGACTCATGAGCAAAGCCAAGGCTGAAATGAAGCCAACGAACAAGCTGTTGTAACAGAAATGACGGGGAGGCAAAGACTTGGTTCACCAGGTTGTGATCGGCAGCGGATCCCCAGAAATAGACGCGAATCCTGAGCCAGAGTGGATTTGTAGGAATTGGGACGAGATTGAGGTGAGACAAGAAGAAAGAGAAAGAAAGGGAAGAGAAGAGAGAAGAGGTGAAAACAAAAACAAGTCTTGTTTTTGTTGTTTTATCACAGTTGTATCGTAGGTTGTAAAACCTGCAAAGCAACGAACTTCTGACCAGGGAGGGACAAGGTTGGTTTGAACGCATCAAAAAAGCTTTGATACTTTTGAGGTCCCAGTCCCTGCATCTCTGCAGTTACTGGGTAAGGAATCTAGCGGTGATCGGGCTTGTGCAGCCTTGACCTTGGCCTTGACCCTGCATGGACAAAGACGAAGCTGGGGAAGAGCTAGTCATCGACGGCGTTGGCCGGGTCTCACGAGGGGAGGGGAAGAGAAAAAAAAAGGTGATGCTAATCATAGATGGATGGAGAGACACAAAGACAAGGGGAAAAGACAACAAGCAACTTACGGTCATTTCCATCAGCAGATGATAAACGGTCGGAGCCGACGACGGCTGCGAGATCTGGACGTCCAGACGGAGACGGCGACATGATTTGACTTGACTTGACTTGACTTGACTTGACTCGACTGATGAGAAGCTGTTAATGTTTTAAGCAAGCAGGGGTCCAGTCTAGGTCCAGTTCTGTTCTGGACTTGCAATGACTGAGTTTGGACTTGGTGGCCTCTAGGTTTTTGGGTTTTTGGGTTCTGGGTTCTGGATCAGTTCATGTCCATTGGCATGACCAGAGGGGAGGGCCGGGGCCTTTGTCTGGGCGTGTTAGCGAGGTACTTGGGTGCTAGTGCTAAAAAGTATGTTCCTCAGCTGGTACCCGCGTATCCTGGAAATCCGTGCGTATCGTATCGTATTGTATTGAGGGAAAAAACTGGTGGTTGGCAGTATCCAATGTTATTTTTTTTGGGGGTTTTTGGTGCGACAAATTTTGATCTTGCGAAAACCCGCGCCCACCCGCGGAGGACGATCGAGGCCCTGTCCAGGCGCTATGACTTTATGACTCCACCAAGTTTTTTGCAGGCTTGTCCACTGATAACTTGACCTGATCTTTGAATTGGGTTGCAAGCGTCTTTTTTTTGTGTTTATTTTGGCCCAATCTTCTGTGTAACTAGGTAACTACCCAACTCATCAACTGCCTTACCTAAACTTGGGTTCCTGGTTCAGAGTCTTTGCTGATATCACGGGTAGGCACAGCAATGACAAGGGCCCGGTTTGTGGCTTGTTTCCTGACGTTCTTGTTTATTGTCTCAGAAATGTGAATATACATACAAACGTTGTACAAGACTACCTAGGAACCTAGGACTAGGATGTGCCTATGTAGGTAGGCCGTGTGACTGACTCTGACTCTTTCATGTCCTGCAGCTGGGGAATAGTGGGGAGGATTTACAGTGGGCACGACCAGCCACACACGTCTTTGGACCTGATTGCCCTGATTGCCCTAAGACCTGGAGCGGCCAATTGATACTTCTGATTGGTTAACAAAGAGTCAGCCGCCCAATTTCAGTGTCTGGGGTTGTTGAATTTCATGCACGTGGACACCTCACAAAGTCACCTGGACCTGAACAGACAACAAACACATGCTGATGAATACCTACAGAGTAGACTCGATGGAGTTCTCAAGGAACCTGTCAAATCTGCCAATCCCAAGCTGTTTCCACCATTTATATTACTCCCCAAAATCCATCTTATACCCGGCTTGTTAACGAGGCTTCTCTCGTTTATGCCCTGCCCATCAGCTCCGACACCTCCTCTTCGCCATCTATGTATGTCTCTCTTCTACCCCAGTAAGATGCGACCCCGAATGACGTAGGCGACCGTTGAAAAGACAACAACAAAGGGTATAGATCATCGTTCTTAGGTGTCGCCTATCGCAGTCGCGGACTAATCCCCGCAAGTGGCTTTCAATTGCTCTCTCGGTGCATTGATGTTGGTTGTGTCAACAGCACAGTCATCCCCTCAACCGATTGCATCGGTTGCATATATTGCGTAGAACCGAGTGGTGAACCATCATGACAAAAAACACATCATTTTGTTCTTCCTTTTCCTATAAGATAAATGCGGTGTAGTCATTGCTACTCCCATCATTGTCTTGCCGTTGACGCGAGGCTGGAAGACAGCCTTGCGGGACTACCGTTCTCAACACCACAACTATCATCAAAGATCCTCCAAATTCTACATTAATAAAAGACATTTGGTTACTATGCAAGATTACTTCGTATCACCGATTAGCAGGAAATTGTCAAGTTTGACTGAGGTTTTATTTTGCTCCTTTTTTTGTGCTTTTATCCTTCTTTATCTCTTCCCCTCCCTTCCGTACTATTTCCAAAAAAAAAAAAAAAAAAAAAAATACTAAAGCCACATAAGCAACAAGCAACAACCGACAACAGGAATGACAACATCGTTTCCATCCTCATAGGGCCAGCCTGATGCTGACCCGCCAGTCATCCTCTAAATGCCTTTGCCATGGCGGATCTCGGTCTATGGAAATGACAACTACATGGCCGGAGCCGGTCCAGTGTGGGCTTTCTTGGAAGGCGGCTGTCCATCTTCAGCCCCATCATCTGCCTTGCGCTTGTTGGTGGGAGCAGCAGCGGGAGAAGTGGTAGGAGAATCGGCCACCATCCTGTCAAAAGCCATACTGTCCATTTCAGCCTGGAAGTCCTTGAAAGACGAGTTCTAGTCGTTCTCAAAGTTCTCATGACGTGTGTGAGAGTCTTCATCATTGCTAAAGGGGTTCAAGGAATGGTCAGCAGGGCCGAAGAACCCCATCAGAAGCTCAGTATTGTTGGGCTGGTCGTCCGGGGGGTTCACGCAAGCGTCTTCAGAACCCAAAGGACTCTCGATGTCGCTGTCGTGCTGCCCATCCGAAGTGTTCTCGTGAGTGTATGAGGACGAGGAAGCCGCAATGAGAGGGTCGTCGTTGAAGTGAACGGCGATTTTGTTGGCTTTCATGTCAGCAAATTCCTTCTTAGGATCAATGCTGTTCATGTCGACATCGGTGTTGACAAAGCACCAGTCGTGGGCAACGGGGAGGGCGGGAAGCCCGCAGGAGGGTGAAGGCTCAGTTTTGGTAGAAGAGTCGGTGACAGGAAGAGCGCTGTGGCCAGGAGTAGTCCTGGCGGTAGAAGAAGCACCGTTGGCAGCAGTAGTGACTTCGTTAGAGAGGTTGGTACCAGTAGGAGTGTTGGGGTCAGAAGCAGCCGCAGCAGGAGAAGCGCCGGTGTTGTAGGAAGAGTTGATAGCGTTGATCTCATTAATGTCAAGGGTAAGGTGGTTGACAGCGAGCTCATGGTCGAACTGATTGCAGAATCGACCCCAGGCAGAACTTGCCGGCTTGGCCTCCTCTTCTGGGGTACGGGTGCGATTCGCGCGCTTGAGCTCTGTAATGAACTGATCCAAAGAGTCTTGATCCAGTTGCTTTCCGAAGCTAGAGGCAAAGGCAGAAAAGTAACCACCAAGTTCCTGGCCAGTAGGAGCTTCGGGAACTGTAGGGATGGACTCGGGATCCTCCTCTCCATCCAGGCGCCGTAGGTCACCGGAGACCTTGCGAATCTGACCAAACTGAGGAACAAGTTCGGATTCAGAAGAGGCGGCGCTCTCATGAGCGGGTTGGGCAGGCTGAGCAACAGCTTCAGACCGTGAATCGGTGTTGTCAAGTTGAGCGAGATCAGCACTCAGAGCATCAGCAAGAGCAAGATTAGACGGGTCAGAGGTGTAGTCAGGGTATGAGGGCTGGCCATTAGACTGATCAGCATGGTCGTTGTTCGCCTGGGTGGGATGAACAACAGCAGCAGAAGAAGAACGAAGATCAGAAGCACCATCGAGAGTCTGAGGAGAAGACTTCTGCAAGTCTTGCTTATTTTTCCACTGCTGAACCAGCTCAAGGCTGTCAATGATATCATCAGAGGGCTGGGAGGAAACATTGCTGTCTTGGGCAGGCTCGCGAGGGGACATCACGACAGGCTGATGGACATGGCCGTTGTTCTCCAGAGTTGGGTCGATGACATCGGCAGAAAGTCGAGGAGAGGCATTGTGGACCCGGACATTATGCTCAGTAGGCTGGGCAGTGATGGCAGGCTGAGTGGTGAAGCCGTTGGTGGGGGGAGGCTGAGTAGTAGCCTCGACCTGAGCCTCGGCAGCCTTCTTGCCACGCTTCTTCCTGTTGGTGACACTCTGGGAAGGCTTCTTGGGGATCTTGCCACTATTCTCATCGCGAACCTGCTGGACCACCTCCTGGATCTTCTCGGGGGTGAGCTCCTGGGGATGACCCTGATAGTACACTATTAAAGTGGTCAGCGTCAATGGTTGTGAAGGATGAAACAAAAGGAAATAAGCTTACCAATGTGGTCATCAGACTCTGGAATCTTGGGCATACCATATTCATCAAACTCGATGGGCTTGCCATCAGCGCCAGGCTTGTATTGAACGAGCTTGCGTTGACTGGGAGGGGGGAGGGGAAGGCTAGGAATGGGAGCGAGAGTGGGAGATGTGAGAAGGGGAGGAGGAAGGGGCAGGGGAGGGGAAGGACAGAAGATGTCAGAAGACTCATGGCTCTTCTCCAGCTCCGCCTGCTGTT
>JAJJWN010000336.1:0-48556 GCA_021655885.1 Fusarium abutilonis
GGTGGTAGAGGGAGATGGGGTTGCTGATGGGGAGGATTCGGTTTTGCTAGAGGTTTGTTGTGGTGGACGTGATGACTGGGGATTAAGTCAGTTTAGGCATTGAGATCTTTAGGGAGTGAAAGATGTACCATGAATGCCTTTAGTTCTCGTTTTGACATTGTAGATGGTTTGGAGGATTTGCTGGAGTGGTCGACAACCTCTATCGTAGAAACCTCTTCCTTTTCATTTGAGTCATCGTCAGACAAACCGCCCCACTCGTCATCTTCATCTTCATCGTCTTCGCCCCCTTCGTCGTTGTATTCTTTATTATCGTCTTCACTTTCCTTGCTGTCGCTGTCTTCCTTGCGTTTCGACTTCTTGGAGCTGTCTTGCGCCTCAGGCAATGGTGCGAATTGCGCCTCGAAATGTCGACGAAAAATGGCTGCAGCGTCTTCTTCCGAAACTGCGGGTTCGGCGCTTGCCTTCCTCTTTCCTAGGACAGCCATGATATATGGAGTATGGCTTTGAGAGTTGGGTTGGTGAGATGGACGTTGGAGTGTGAAGTTTGAAAGAAAAATTTGGGACTGGTTATCAGCCTCGTGGTGGGATGCAAGGCTGCCCCACTCATGATACGGTATCAAGCCAGCGTTCTTCATATTCAAATAACGTTATAAATATATGTATTGTTGTTAATATGTTGAGCAATTAACGGGGATTAGCATAATTCATGTATCCTACGTTGTGTAATCGATAGAGCCTATAAGTAAGCTTCATGTACACATATACACGATGCTTTTTCAGAATTGGACCTTGTCACGCCTCCAGTACCTATCAAATGTTTAACCCATGGTATCATACCCAACGCCGTTAATGCAGGACCAGAATCAAACTCTTCCAGCCAATCTCGCTCGCCTCGACTCTTCCTCTCTTAGTGCTTCACTCTTCGCCAAAAAGTCTTCTCTAGCCATGTAAGAATCCTTGGACTTGCCCGCCAACTTTAGCTCGTCCTTGATGCCCTCCTTATCCACATAGCCAGCCCAGTCCATACGACTTTTCTCAACCACGTTGAGTTTCTTGGCCTGGGCTTCTTTTCCAGCCTTTATTCGGGCTGCCATTCCTAGGTTCAGATCTGATCGCTGGGGCTGAATATCCGTATGGGGCTCAAAAGCTGACCGGAAAGCCTTTCTTGTGGCACGCTTTTCAGGACTGCTGGCAGATGCATCCTGCCCTTGTGAGGCGAGGTACAGTTTCGCCTCGGCTGAATCGCGCGGGACAAGCTTTTCTTCGGTATGTACTCGCCCAGCAAAGTTGTAGGTGCGCTTGATGTGTATCATCGCTGATGGGTCGTTTGAGGCACTGGTGCTTGTTGTTTGCAGAGCGCGCTCGCCTTCTTTAGCCACGGAGTCGGGGGTTGCGTCTATCTCGTCGGCTTGCTCGACCCTGTTTCCTACGGCAGGCGTTCCAGATATCATCTGCGTCCACAGCGCGTCAACGTCAACGGTGACCGGCTCGTTATTTGTGGCATATTTGCGCTCCTCTTTCCTGAAATATTCTGTCAACAAGAACTGTCTGGGGTTTTTTGAACAAAGCACTCACTCAGCTGCGCGCTGTCTCCGAGTCTTGACCAGACCACCTTCACCTCCTTCATCACCCTCGCCTGTTCCTTTTGCTTGTGTCCTTTTGCGTCGCTTTTCTCCCTTCTTGATAATAGTTTCATCGCCGGAGTTATCGTAGCCTGCATCGGCGGCATCTGTGTCGCCTATTGAACGACGTCGTTTGTTGGTTGCTTTATCGCTTTCATCCTCCGAGTCAGAATGGTCGGAAACCTGATTAGGCGCATCGTCTGGGGCGAAATCGGAATCTTCGGAGGATATATATTGTTCATCCTCGTCTGAAAGAGGATTGGGTGGCATTTTGATGAATGGGAGCGATAATTGTAGAATGATGCTTTGAGTGCTACTCAGGTGAAGTCTTAGGTAAATGTATGGACTGACCAGGGTCCTTGGTGACTTAGAAGTTGGGCCAAGATGAGTGACCAATCAGCAGTTGCCTTGGCTTTCAGTCCAAGATCTCAAGTATAACAAATGTAAATTATTGAGCTTCCTTGTAAGAAAAAAAAAGTCTGTGCGAACATTGTGTTTATAGCTTCAGCTAGTCAGATTTGAATTTAGTTGTGCGAGGTTTCTTTGGCTGCCAGAGTTTCTTGTCCTGGGCGATCGACCAGTACAGTCTGATGTCAGGGCTCCCATAGGATTTTGAAAGCAAACTCACGCTGAGCACATACATACGATGGCGGCCGTGCACCGTAGTGGATATCTGTATGTGTTTCGTCGAATAGGAGAACAGCCTTCTCTCCCATAAAGTGATTAAGACTAGCTTATTGAGAGAAGCTCTTGAGCTGACGGTATCAGTATGATTGTTCAGTCCAGTGACGTAGATAAGCTTTATATCGGGCTTGATGACCTTCTGAATAACTGGGATATCTGGAAAAACTATTGCGAGTGACTCCAAGAATGCATCATAGAGCGAAATCCCGATATGGGGCACTTTCGAGAGTTAACCTGGGGATTCTGGTGATTGGCTCTGGAATGAATCAATGGGTGGAAGACTGGGCGGGCTAGGGATAGACTCATGTAAAATGATTGGCTATGGAAGTTGAAGGGCCTTGAGAAGCAATGCATCTGGCCTCGCGACAATTGAACCCAGACATGGACAAATCCTACTTACAGTGCCAGAATAGCTTATTCTTATCTCAATATGGAGCATGGCAGTTCTAGATACCTAACTCAAGTACTAATACTCAGTCCAGTTTTCCTTCGAGTGTGGAGTTTAGCGTGACGAACCCGACCCTCTTCCTTTCTGTGTAGCATCCTGTGCTAACATGATATTTTCCAATCTTAGATGACAGTCGGTATGATGAAGAGTTGAAGACGTGTTGGACGTATCGACTAACAAAGGCGAATGCAGCATCCGGCACACCCAAAGCCATGTATAGGTCGCAGAGTCCGACAGCGCATAGTAGCTTGCCAGTACCAGCACCCATAAAGATTTCGACCTGTAAGGAAGCCCAGCAGTAGATAAACTATCTCAATTATTTGTTCACACTTCAGTACCAGGACTATGCGGATGATCTTATCTGTGAGGTCGATCCTGGTTCTACTGGCCACTTACCCAAAGCGCCTCATTACGCAACACAGCCTGACCTCTTTTAGCATATTATTATAGAATTGTATTCACAATGCTGAAATATTTGAGTATCATACTCAGACGTTACAGGAACTGCGGAAAAATCTTGGTGGTCATGAGGGCGATCACTCAGAGAGCAGCCGAGAAGACTGGACAGAGATCGTTATGGCGGGCCTGTTTTGAATAAGCTTCGGGATAGAATCTCTTTAACTAATGCATACTATAACCCTCTATCACGAATGGATAGACCATGTGGATATGGCTCGCACCATAGATTGTCAGAACTCAACTATCCTAGCGATTAGAGACAAGGCAAAGGAAGAAATAGAGGCTGCATCTATGATCACCTGTGATTCTAATTCAATGAAGCTCTGGAGTCGGATGCATATGCCATTCATCAATACATCTAAGCGTGATATGATGGCTGCCTTACTACTCTTAATACTTGACTTGACCAGGCCCGTCACTCGATTATACGTGCTGAGATGATAGCATACTTAGCATCGGTGAGGGGAACGCAAGTCTAAACCATGCGGATCCTGCAATCTTCATATAATATCTCTCTCAGGCCCCTCGTCTCCGTGCCCGAACCAGCCAAGTTCTGCTTGGTGTCTTTACTTATTGAGTGGAAAGTCCAACTTCATCGACCAGGGTCGCGCCGAGAAATACGTAAATCTTAGATCCGTGTGACAGACCTGTAGATTGTCCTGTTATCGAACCGCCGAGGAAGCATTTTAGTTAGTACGGCGGCCTATTTCTACGCAAGAACCAGGGCCTAAAAGACAATGGAGCGACATATTCCATTTATCATAGAGAGTCTAGATTATAAAAGTAGCCCGTTCACTCTGGGCATGAAATTGCAACCTGTTGCCACCAGGGCTCAGTGGCATTAGATCTGAAACTCCACCTGGCGGTGTAAAGAGCATACCGAGTTTGCCAACATCCATCACGATACGTCACACTAGACACTAGATACACCGGTGACATGATTAGTATCAAGAGTAGATCCCGCAATATACATTGTAGTAATTTGTGAATAGGCATGAATGGAGGGTGAGACGAGATAAATTGAGTTGACATCGTGCGGTTCAAAATCAGCAGTTAATGAGATGATGTTCAATCCATCAATCCCTACTCCGACTCTTACTCTGTCTGAGCTAGGTAATAAAAGAACCGGGGCTGTGGACAAAGATACTTTCCTAACACAACAGCCCAACCAGCGCCTGGCCAAACAGTCACCGCCCGCCTGCTCACTCAATAAATCTCTCCCACCCTTCTTCGCCTCCCTCCTCCTTTCTCCTTTTCACTGCCCACTTCAACGACTGACGATCGAGTTTTCGCCATGAGTTCCGACGACGATTTCGAGGTTGAGGTGCCTGAATTGGCCGCAGGCGATCCCATGAGCGCATTTCTACCAACGGCCTTTGGGAAGAAGTCGAAAGAAGCCAACATTGCTGCCCAAATTGACAGAAGTCGCAGGACAGCGGCCGGCGGAGCCCCGGAGGCCAGCGGTGGACACGGCAAACAGATTCAAGAACCCAAGAAGAACCAGGAATCGAGCGATGACTCCAGCAGCGACGATTCAGACGACGAGGATGAATTTCCAGTGTCCCACGAGCTTGTTCTCAAGACCCACGACCGCGCTGTAACTACCGTTTCGCTGGATCCTGCAGGAGGACGCTTGGCGACTGCTTCTACAGATTGCTCTGTCAAGCTGCACGATTTTGCCTCCATGACCCCAACCACCTTGAGAGCGTTCCGTACCATCGACCCCTACGAAGCGAAGGCGTCGGCAAACTCCGAATCGCACCCTATTCATCGTATCGAATTCAATCCTCTCGCTGGAGGGGTCTTTCTCTGCGTTTCGGCGCACCCGCAAGCCAAGATCATGTCTCGAGATGGCGATATTGTCACAGAATTCGTCAAGGGAGATATGTACCTTCGTGACATGCATAACACCAAAGGTCATATATCAGAAATCACAACTGGAACATGGCACCCCACTGATAAGAATTTATGCGTCACCGCTGGTACGGATAGTACGTTACGTATCTGGGATATCAACAACAAGCGCAGCCAGAAGGACGTAGTTGTCTTCAAGTCCAAAGCCGCAGGCTCTGCAGGCCGAACAAAAATGACTGCGGTCGTATGGGGAACTCAAGCTCAGAGCGGCAGCAATATGCTTGTCGCAGCGGCCCTCGATGGCTCACTGGTCATGTACAGTGGCAACAGCCCTTACTCACGACCCGCAGGAGAGGTTCGTGATGCTCACAAGCCCCAAACATGGACTAGCGGTATCGATATTTCTTCGGACGGTCGCATGGTAGTCACGCGAGGAGGCGACGATTTGATCAAGCTGTGGGACACCCGCAAATTCACCAAGCCTCTTGTTACGGTCGCCCATCCCTCGACCTCGGACCACTACTCAACCAGCAACATTAAATATGCGCCAAATTCGACAAGCATCATCACGGGTTCGGTAACTGGTCACCTCCATATCCTGAATCCTGGCAACCTGCGCGCAGAACATGTCACTGAGATAACGCCTGGGTCGCCGCTCATTACGGTGGACTGGCACCCCAAGATTAATCAGATTATCACAGGTTCAGCTAACGCCGAGACCCATGTTTTGTATAACCCACAGATGTCGACACGAGGAGCTGTAGATGTCATGTCACGAGCACCGAAGAAGCGCCATATCGACGACAACCCCGAACTGACGATGGACCAGTCTGTCGGTATGTCTGGAGATGCGATTGTGGCACCAGGTGCCTTGGGAGGCTCGAGAAAATCTGGAGTCACAGTATCAGGCCGCTCTAAGGACCCTCGACGACCACATATCCCTCAGCAGACCCCATTTCAAAAGAACCAGCCCGACGAGAAGCATATCGCGGAGAATATCCCTCTTGCGCGCATGTTGCACGAGGATCCTCGAGAAGCATTGCTAAAGTACGCTGACAAGGCCCAGAGTGACCCCATGTTCACCAAGGCCTGGAGTAAGACACAACCTCAGACTCAGTACGCAGAGCTGAGCGACGAAGAGGAAGATGGCCCAGACAAGAAGAGGCTCAAGAGGTGAGAGCGGTAACGCATCTTGAGAAATGCCTCGCGGTCAAACAAGGTTTCTGGAACACGGAAATCTAGACTGCGAAGCCATTTGACACAACTAGCTCGTGTAACAACCCCATGTCATTGTCATCCCGTAACAGTACTGGGCCGCAGCCTCTAGGAACTACAACCCAGGAGCGAGATTGGCGTTGCCAGCGCACGTTTTTGGAGGACGCCACCCTGTTTTGACGCCGACGAAATTGTTTCAGTAAAGACGATTCGTCGCTTTTACTGCTTTCATATACTTAATTCTAGCCCCAGAGACGAAGCCTATCTTGCCAGCACTCTTGATGGTCTCAAGGGTATCACGTGCATGTAATTTTAGATAGGTAGCCAATCCAGAATGAGCATTCTGATTAGTTAACACAAAATTATGGCTGCCTCAGGCGATGTACCAGCGCCATCACCTCTTACAGGGGGGTTCGTGCTGAAAAATACTGTGGCCGGCCGTCTCAATACTGCACCAACCATCACGCCGTATCTTGTCGAGCTGTACCTTCACCATTCCCCATCATCAACCGGCGAGCGCGCGCATCCAAAAAATCGCCAGGGCCCTCTCAAACCATCGTTTCCCATCTCGAGAAACCGCAAAATCCGTGTTGCACGCGATTTGCACGCCGCCCCGGTCCCCGGTACCGGTTCAAAACGCGCCCTGTTGCCACATCACACACTTTTCCTTCAGTACTTGGCCATTCTTTGGAACCTCGAGTGTCCTTCCTGTGCCTCTAGCAACAGCAAACCATATATGCCAACTTAAAGGTTGCGGTCCACGCCAAGGCTGTCTCACGCGCCATCTTTGACGTGTCGCCTGCTTTTTAGACGACGCTCGCCAACTTTTTGCTATCCATTATCTTTTCACTTTGATTTCGACGCGTTCATTTTCGCCTCCATTTTGCCATTGGACCCAACTTTCGTTTTCGCGACGCCTACGCTCAAGTACGCCAACCACCTTGCGCGACAATCCGCGGCCGCTACATCGTCCACGACATGCAACATAGGTAGCTGTAATTGCACAATCGTATTATTCAACACAACTCCCCAAAAGCCCTTGTGGCATAGGTATCATTCACCATGGCGTCAGTACAAGCACCCCCCGCTGTCCAGCACCCTGGCGCACCAATGCCAGCTGGCGCGACCAAGCAACAGGCGGAAGAAGTTTTCAGGGTATGGTTTAATCAACGCGCTACCATGTCGCTGCTGTAGCCTGTGATCTCAATGCTGATCGTCTCATAGAAACTGAAGCAGATGAAGGAGCAAGGAGTGCCGCCGACTGATCCCGAGTACATCAAGGCCTCCCAGTTCTTGATGAGCTTCCAGCAACAACATACCATGCGACGCAACCAGCAGCAGTATATGCAGCAGCAACAAAAAAAGCAGCAAATGCAAAACGCGATCAACGGTGCCTCTGCGAATGGTGTAATGCCTGGTCGTTCTCAGCAAGGCTCTCCTCAAGCGACGCAGCCCCCGTCCAACCCACTTGGTGCTTCTGCGATGCCAAATCAAACATCTTCTACTCCAGCCTCTGCTGGTACATCTCCATCGACCGCCTCGGCCTCGAATCACTTTACTCAACAACAGCTCGGTCTTTTGAGACAACAAATCCATGCCTTCAAGCTTCTTGGTAAGAACGCTGGAGTCTCACTACAACTGCAGCAGGCCATCTTCAACCAGCGCCAACGTAGACAAGCAGCTATTGCCGATGCAGCTCAGGGAGCTCAATCCACGAAACCCATCCAACCCGACTCTGAACCTAACAAGGCCTCCTCGAATGGACCCGAAGCTGCGACAGAAGATGAGAGCTCCGAGATTCCTAAAGCGCATACGTTCAAGACAGTAAAGTCTCCATATGGTACAAGCATGATTCGCCCGGAAATCAAGTACTTTGACCATTCCCAACGAAAGAATCGGTGGTTTATTCCTGGTGTCTTCCCTACCGGCATCGACTTTGATCACCTGCGATACGAACGAGAAGTTGTTGTCTCAAACAGAATGAGACAGCGATATTCTGAGTTGAAGAATCTGCCTGGCGATTTAGCTCACTGGGACTCCTCGAAGGAGACTTTAGAGGCTGACGACACTCTTAAGAGAAAAGCTATCATTGAGATGAAGAGCATTGCTCTATATGCTAAGCAGCGAGCACTTCGTGACAAGATTGGCCGCCAGATGATGCATTACGATAATCTCGCAATGACCACCAATAGGTCTAGTTATCGCCGCATGAAGAAGCAGAACGTTCGCGAGGCCCGCATTACTGAGAAGCTCGAGAAGCAGCAGCGTGACGCCCGTGAAAACCGTGAGAAAAAAAAGCATACCGACTTCCTTCGTGCTATCTACAACCACCGACAAGAGATCCAAGAATCGGCTTCTTCCCAGCGCAGCAAGTCGCATAAGCTCTCGCGTCTTATGTACCAGCAACACTTCAACATTGAGAAGGAGGAGCAGAAGCGTATCGAGAGAACTGCCAAGCAGCGTCTCCAGGCTCTTAAGGCCAACGATGAAGAGGCGTACCTCAAGCTTCTGGACCAAGCCAAGGATACTCGTATTACGCACTTGCTCAAGCAAACCGATGGCTTTCTTCATCAGCTTGCCTCGTCTGTCAAAGCCCAACAGCGCCAGGCGGCCGAGCGCTACGGTGACGGAGATGAGCCAATCGTTGAAGAGGAGAGCGACTATGATGAGGATGATCAGAGCAACAAGAAGATTGACTACTATGCTGTGGCCCATCGTGTTCGAGAGGAGGTTACCGAGCAAGCCAGCATCTTGGTGGGTGGTAGACTCAAGGAGTACCAAGTAAAGGGTCTCCAGTGGATGATTTCGCTATACAACAACAACCTCAACGGTATCTTGGCTGATGAAATGGGTCTTGGCAAGACGATTCAGACCATCAGTCTTATTACCTACCTAATCGAGCGAAAACAGCAGGCTGGACCATACCTCGTCATCGTACCTCTCAGCACACTTACGAATTGGAACTTGGAGTTCGAACGATGGGCGCCTTCTGTCAGCCGCATTGTTTATAAGGGTCCCCCGAATGCTCGTAAACAGCACCAGGACAAGATCCGGCAAGGCAGATTCCAAGTGTTGCTTACCACCTATGAGTACATCATCAAGGACCGACCTGTTCTGAGCAAGATCAAGTGGTTCCACATGATCATTGATGAAGGTCACCGAATGAAAAACTCCAACTCCAAGCTAAGCTATACCATTCAGCAATACTACAACACTCGCTTCAGACTTATTCTCACCGGTACACCCTTGCAAAACAACCTAGCGGAGTTGTGGGCTATGCTCAATTTTGTGTTACCAAACATCTTCAAGTCCGCAACGACTTTTGATGAATGGTTCAATACTCCCTTTGCGAACACCGGTGGTCAAGACAAGATGGAGCTTACGGAAGAAGAGCAGATTTTGGTTATTAGACGTCTCCACAAGGTCCTGCGGCCTTTCCTACTCCGACGTCTGAAGAAGGATGTTGAAAAGGACCTCCCCGACAAAACGGAAAAGGTCATCAAGTGCAAATTTTCTGCACTTCAATCCAAGCTGTACAAGCAGATGGTCACCCACAACAAGCTTGTCGTTAGTGACGGCAAGGGCGGTAAGACCGGTGCTCGTGGTTTGAGCAACATGATTATGCAGCTTCGAAAGCTTTGCAATCATCCGTTTGTGTTTGATGTCGTGGAAAACGTTATGAACCCTCTCAACATCAGTAACGATCTACTGTGGCGAACGGCGGGCAAATTTGAGCTCCTTGACAGAATTCTGCCCAAGTATCAAGCAACTGGCCATCGAGTCCTGATGTTCTTCCAGATGACTGCGATTATGGATATCATGGAGGACTACCTGCGGTACAAGCGGGTCGAGTATCTTCGCTTGGATGGTACGACCAAATCCGACGAACGTTCTGATCTGCTGCGGGAGTTCAATGCTCCTGATTCCAAGTACTTCATGTTCCTGCTCTCTACTCGTGCCGGTGGTCTTGGTCTCAATCTTCAAACAGCCGATACCGTCATCATTTACGATTCCGACTGGAACCCTCACCAGGATTTGCAAGCTCAGGATCGTGCCCATCGTATTGGCCAGAAGAATGAAGTCCGGATTCTCCGACTCATCAGCTCCAACTCAGTAGAAGAGAAGATTCTTGAGCGAGCACGGTTCAAGCTGGACATGGATGGCAAAGTTATTCAGGCTGGTCGTTTCGACAACAAATCATCTGAAACTGACCGTGATGCTATGCTCCGAACGCTACTGGAAACTGCTGATATGGCGGAATCCGGTGAACAAGATGAGATGGAGGATGAAGAGCTCAACATGATATTGGCACGTAGCGATGAGGAGATGGTTGTCTTCCAAAGGATAGATGAGGAAAGACAAAGGACGTCGCCTTATGGTAATGGGCCAGGCAGCAGACCCCGACTTATGGGTGAGGATGAATTGCCTGACATCTACCTGAATGAGGGCAATCCTATTTCGGAAGATACCGAAGAAGTTGTGTTGGGCCGCGGTGCGCGAGAGCGCACCAAGGTTAAATACGACGACGGCCTCACTGAAGAGCAATGGCTCATGGCAGTGGATGACGACGATGATTCTCCTGAAGCAGCCGCAGCACGCAAACAAGCCCGCAGGGACAGGCGTGATAACAACAAACTCAGGAAACAGGCGATTGCCAATTCGATGGACGAGTCACCTCCAGCGAGTAGAGCAAGTACGGAAGAGATCGAAACACCCAAGAAGAGAGGACGTAAGCCAGGCAGCAAGAACGAGAAGCGGAAGGCCGAGGATGGCAACGAAGAGCCGCCTCCCAAGAAGCGACGCGGACCTCAAGGACGGCCTAGTAAGGTCGCTCTCGAGTCCCGACTGCCACCCCATCAGCGAGAAGTGCTGCAAAAGAGCCTCCGTAACCTGTACGATGGTTTGATGGCGTTGGAGGTGGATGATATCGAACCGCCAGAGGATGATGAATCGGACCCCGGCAAGCGTCTAATCATTGGACCTTTCATCAAACTGCCTCCCAAGCGTGATTACGCCGACTACTATGTTATCATTCAGAATCCCATCTGCATGAACCAGATTCAGACTCGTATCAAGAAGGAGGAGTACACTTCATTGAGCGGAATGCGAAAAGACATTGAGTTGATGATTCGCAATTGTCAAACATACAACGAGGATGGAAGTATTCTGTATCAAGATGCTAAGGTCATGAACGTAAGTGATGTATACATCTTGGTTTTCTCTGAGATTGATTGTCTAACATGCGGCAGGAATTCTTCAACTCGAAGTACCAGCAAGAGCTGGCAGCGAACCCTGAGCTTCAGGAGCTCGAGGAGGGAGGTAAAGACAGTTCAGTGGCGCCCTCTGGTAGTGGCGGCACACCGCAGCCCAGTGGGACACGCATCAAGTTAATATCGAGTGGCTCGAGGGAGCCCAACGGCGGTGGCAGCACTGCTGTTCCAAGCGACGAGGAATGAGAAGCCTCTGAATCTTGAAATAGAGTGTAGCAAGACAGCTCTTGAACTTGTATCGTCGAAGAGGCGATTGTTTGATGATATATGCAACGGCGTTGGGCAGGATAGGACAGGACAGGTGTCAACAAATAACGTGCAATCGAGGAAAGAGGGTAGCGAAGGAAACAGGAGAACAATACCATATCATACAAAGAAGCATCATCCAGAGCCCTCTGTAAGCGGCTTTTGGAGGGGGGGGGTTGTCAATCCTGCAAAGGGATAGCGAAGGTGCGTTACTTATTTAGATAAATTAGTAGTAGGATGTGTTTTAATAGAAGTTTGACGTGCTGTCATTTTCGCTTCTCTATTATCAATCTGGCGTTGAGACAAGATGCCATGTTGTCTAAGCTGTTGTTGTACCTGAGATTTTGGTGTTGGACAATTCCAATTGAGTCAAGTCAACAAGTCAGGTGTCTTGTCTCGTCTTGTCTTTAATTTGATCAACTCAGCTCTTCCAAACTTAGACCTGTCCTTATTCGCCACTCATATAATACACCAACAGAGAGCCTCAACTTATCCAGTGTTTGTTGGCTACCTAGATTCATTTACATGGACAAAGCCTCAAGATGAAGAAGACGTTGCTTCTTTGTTTTATTCATGGCTTCAAGGTGCGCGATTCTACCCCTCCCCCCTGCCGTCATATCCATAGCCACCAAGAGCTAACGTTCACCAAGGGCGGCGAGGACACATTTGGTGTTGATTATCAGTTCACCAGGGACCTACGTGACTTGTTAAATGAGGCTCTGCCCAAGATCAATATTGAGGTGGTTGTCTATCCCAAATATGAGACTCGTGGGGATTTAGGTAACTGTGTGAGTCGCTTTCGCGACTGGTACGTATTCGTCCATTTACTGGTGTATGAGTATACCTATGTCAACTAACCAAGTACCTCGTTTTTTCTAGGCTACAAAATAAAATCATCGACATGGAAGTGGCCGCTGGTACACCCTCTCCAACGGTAGAGCCCTCGGTGCGAACCATCCTCGTCGGCCACTCTATGGGGGGCATCGTAGCAGCCGAGATGCTCATCAGCCTGGCCTCTGAGAAGCCCATCTACACAGAAGACGGTATCCAAAAGTCTGAGACGCCCACCTTCAACTCGCTCATGTTCCCTTATATCCAGGGTGTCCTCGCCTTTGATACTCCCTACCTCGGCATCTCTCCTGGTGTAGTAGCCCACGGCGCAGAGGACCAGTATCAGAACGCCGCGCAAGCCGCAAGCGCAATTTCGCAGCTCAGCGGTCTCGGCGCTTCGCTCTGGGGTGCTAAACAAGCCGGTTCATCGTCGACGTCCCCAGCTCCTCCAAAGACAGTCGGCGCATTACCGGCTCCCCCTTCGGCATCTGGCGGCAGCTCGTGGCAGAAATGGGGCAGGATGGCCATGTACGCGGGCGCAGCTGGGGCTGTTGCCGCTGGAGGGGCGGCGGCGTGGATGAAGCGTGATACTCTGGGCGAAGGCTGGTCGTGGGCGACGTCACATCTTGAGTTTGTGGGATGTCTGGCGCGCGGAGAAGAGCTGCGCAAGCGAGTGTCGTTCCTCCTCAAGTTGAGAGAGGAACTCGACGTGGGCTTTGCGAACTTGTACACACGCCTTGGTAAAGCTGCGCCGTCGAAGCAGATCAATGTTGTTGGGACGGTGCTGGGTCAAGATAGGACGTTTTGCAATCTTCCCAAGAAGCAACCTAGGGGAGTCTGGAAGGAAGCTATCAATGACAAAGCAACAGATGAGGCTGGAGCGCATATGAGTAAGTCTATCCCGTTCAAGAGTTGGTGGATGTACTAACAGGAGATGCACAGATATGTTTACACCGGGAGAGAACCCTGGGTACAATAAGTTGGTCCAGGACGCTACTGAAGTGATTCATGAATGGCTACAGAATGAATGGTATGAGACGAGTGCTGAAGATCCGCTATTGTTGGAAGAAGCATCGCAGTCTAAAGAAGCACCGTCGTCTGAAGAAGCATCGCGCTCTGAAGAAGGCCTGCGATCCGAAGAAGCGCCCTCACTTGCGGATCCACCTTTGAAAGAGACTGCTTAGGAGGTGGTCGATTTATATTCTCAATTAGATGGTTCTCTTTTCTAGCCTATGTCCATAACGGCCTGGCGTTCATTCTCAAACCTGCACTATTTTCTATTGTCTATTCATCAGAGTCGTTCCTTTTTATTGGGCCTTTTGACTCTGAGCCTTGAGGTTTCGCATAACCTTGCGTCTCTGGTTCATCATGTGCGTATACAGGACATAGGATCCTGTAGAACGTTAGTACCAAGTCCCTACCAACGCAGTTTCAATCAGACTTACCAGGAACATAAATAGCCAAAATAGCATAGAGAGCCCACTTGTACAAATCGTTAACCTGGCCCGCAGGATCGGTTGCCAGCCACATGAGGGCACATTCGCTCAGAATGCCAACAGGGTAGAGCACAAAGAAGGTGTTGTAGCGCAACCATGTAAGGAAGCTGGGCTGGAAGCCTGAAAGCGAGAGAGCGAAGAAGGAGTAGCGGATGATTTCGGTCGTGGACCAGGCGATGAGCATGGACGAGTAAAAGGGCGAGAGGGCGAGGAAGGGAAAGACGTCGACGACGCCCCAGACGAGGATGAAGCGTGAGGCAACTTGCATGACGGTGGTCATTAGAGGAGCACGAACGATGCCTAGAAGAGCCATCATATCAGTATACAATCTAACTAATAAGCAGCAGAGAATAGGGGACCTACCAAGCAGGGAGTGTAGCACTTCCAAACCAGCCAATGTCTGCGTCCACTTTGTATACTGGCCCGTTCCGGGATAGACATACTCAGAGCCATATGTGGCGAGGAGAATTACGGTTCGGCCGAGGACAACGGACCATTGAACGGCTGAGATGAAGTTGTAGAAGATAAGGTAGGCCTTATTGAGAGTCGAGGCCTGTTTTGGCGGTCGCTTTGCGGCATCGGTGGCCATTGTTACAGGAATATGGGGGGATTTGGTTGGAGTTGAGAATTTTGACCAGAGATGGGTTTAATTGACCGATCGTGTCCGTTGAAGTTTGTGTAGAGATGTAACTTGTCGGTAGCATAAATAGAAAACAGTCGTTGAGAAACACGCACTTGAATGTGATATGCAAGCTTCCCGTTTTAGTCTAGCGCCCCTGAGGTAGTGGTTTTGGTGGGGGATGAATACTGTATGCATTTCAGCATGAGCATAGCCATACAAACATACAAAAATAAGACAAACCAAGCCATCGAAACAATATGCATAAAAATACTCGTTAGCCAAATGTATGCATTCACAAAACCGCCAATTCAAGCATCAGTACGTCGCAGTCAGTCTCTGAACCAGATAATCACCACTATTAATGCCCTCATACTTCTTATCCTTCTCTGTCGCAAAGGTCCCCGGAATAGCTTCGATGTAGCTCTTGAAGTTGGGGTTGCAAAAGTACCTACTAGATCATCAGCTGGGTGGAGGATCTTGTTACTTGTGTACAGGTCAAATACTCACGCAATACTGTAGCGAGGTGGATATGAATCAGCTTCTTTCTGAGGAGGCTCAACAACCCTGTGAACAGTGCTTTTTATCGTATCATTGCTCCATCTCGCAAGCAAGTCCCCTGCGTTGACAACAACTGTGCCCTCGATTGGTGTTGCGTCGACGAATTGTCCTGTTGGACTCTGGACTTGCAGGCCACCGCGAGAATCTTGGAACAGCAGAGTGATTGAACCATAGTCCTGTAGATATTATAAGCAACTCTTAGTTAGTAGTGGCTTGTGATAGGGCAACTCACACTATGTTCGCCGGCTCGAACAGTTCCTGGATTCATCTTGAAGATATCGGACTTGACGGTTGGGTAGTGCAATAGTCGCAGCGTGTTATCACCAACGTCTACAAAGGGATCAAAAAAGCTATCATCAAGGCCCATCCCAACAGCAATAGCTTTCATCACTTCGACGTGTAGTTGGCGACACTTCTCAAAGAATCCAAGCATATCCTGTCGAAAACCAACAAGATCACCACCCGTTTCTTCAAGCCACCGGTTCGGAAACCCAGGTTCATCCTCGCGACCAATTTCTAAAGTCTCTTTAAGATCTGGTAAAGCGGCACGTTCTTTCTCGACGTCCCGAATATCATGGAACTTGCTCACTTTCTCACGACCTGGGGCAGAGTATCCTCGATTAGCTTCTGGTGTCGTCCAGGCTACTTTCATCTTGGTCTCAGTGGGCTGGTCGAAGAAACGAGCGGATAGATCAAAAGCATGCTGTAGATCCTGTGCAAGGATAGGATGGTTCTTGAGATAGATGAAGCCAGCAGTTCGAAAACCGTGGAGGATGGCCTTTGCTGTTTCATTTCGTTCAGAGGGTGTTCCGCTGAGGAAGCGGGAAAAGTCAATGAGCTTGACGGAACAGGTCAGTCAAGAGGGAGCTTTCTTTCATGTTGACAGCGTGTGTAAAAGCCAGTCACGTACGGGGATGGAAAGGCCCTCCCTGCTCACAGCCAAATCTAAAGCTGAAGCTGAAGCCATGATGCTGGTAAATAAATGAAGAAGAACTGGGGTCACTCAGGGGTTCGATTATTTGATATTCCTGGTAAGCAGTCTCAAGAGTTAGAGATTGAGGGGATCACACCCCCAAGACCTCAGCATTAACCACTCATATATGACCTTCAGGCTTTATGCCCAAGAGCTGATAAGCGTGACGGCATGTTCCAGGTTACACACTATACAACGAGGGCTTTCTTCAGCCCCTCAACCCGGTCTGATAAGCAATACATATTCTGCGGGGTAACATCCAACGTAGATAATGCATATCTCTCGACTTGTTTATTGATCTGCAAGGATGCGGCGTATACCGCAGCCTCGGCTATGCTTCACATCTTTCACCTCCAACTACTAAAGAGGGCCAAATCATTCTTTAACTACCTCACCTAACCTTCAAACTTGTGCCATAGTTCGTTCACCTTCTCTCATTGGACCAAAGACCATGTCTTCTTCAACGCGTGTGGTAGATATCCACACCCACATGTATCCTCCCTCATACATCCGCATCCTCGAATCCCGCTCCGATATCCCCATTGTTCGCAAATTTCCTCAGGCATCAGATCCTAGACTTATTCTTCTAGAGGCAGAAGTCAAAGCTTTAGAAGAAGCGACAAATAACCCTCAAGCAAACCCGCCAGGACGGCCTCTAACGTCTCACTATGCGTCGCTCGCACAGAAGCTGCATTTTATGGATACACACAAGATTGACATATCCGTCATTTCGCTAGCAAACCCGTGGCTGGACTTTCTAGACTCTTCCGAGTCTGGCGAAATAGCAAAGTCTGTCAATCAGGAGTTCTCGAGCATGTGCGACGAGCATCCCGGAAGGCTCTTTTTCTTTGGAACGCTTCCTCTGACAGCGACACTTGAGACCGTGCTCGCCTCTATAGAGCATCTTCGCCAGCTCAAGTACTGTCGGGGTGTCATCCTAGGCACCTCGGGGCTGGGAAAAGGTCTAGACGACCCTGATCTCCTACCCATTTTTGAGGCCCTCGCCCAAACACACTTGACAGTTTTCCTCCACCCACACTACGGTCTCCCAAATGAGGTCTGGGGTCCTCGAGCGAGCGCTGAGTACGGCCATGTCCTTCCTTTAGCCCTCGGCTTCCCCATGGAGACAACAATCGCCGTAACCAGAATGTACTTGGCAGGCGTTTTTGATAAAGTCCCGGAACTACGCATGATCCTCGCTCACAGCGGCGGGACCCTTCCCTTTCTTGCCGGCAGAATCGAAAGCTGCATCATGCATGACGGGCACCTACTTCGCGAAGGAAAGGTCACTCAGGGTCGCCGAACAGTATGGGATGTGCTGAAAGAGCAGATCTATCTCGATGCTGTTGTCTACTCAGAAGTTGGGCTCAAAGCAGCGATCCAGGCCAGCGGTGCGGATAGACTCATGTTTGGCACCGACCACCCTTTCTTCCCGCCTCTCACGAGTGACGAGCAGGGTGAATGGGAGAGTGTGACTCTGAACGCAGAAGCTGTTGCTCGAGCAGTTGGAGAAGACACAGGGGACTTCAAGGATGTTATGGGAATGAATGCAGTCAAGATACTGCGACTTGACAGTGAATCATGATTCTAAAGGCTTGATATTAGCACAAGATAAAAAGGCCATCCAGGCTCATAGACAATGCTAACGACCTAACTCCATGCCATTTTCCAATTCCGTGACAATCATGAGGCGGATGACTGTTCGGCAAACCGCACTTCAGCCTGGTGTATCCTCGTCTTTGCCGCAAGTAGGCCTTGCTCCGCTTGCTGGTACGCTTCCGGTGTTGCTTCGCTCTTCTGCAGATTCCTGACTGTCTGGACTGCACGTAGTTTGTCGCAAACAAGCTCCCAGTAAAGCTTTCTTTCTGTCCCAAAGTCCGTCGAATAATCGCCTGGCACATTGATGACGCCGTTGAGAGGCCCAGGTGCCGGCTTGCCATCAGTAGTTTCTGCAGCCTTGCGAGATTTGCGCAGAAACTTTTCCCTCGCCTCGTCTTGCTTCTTCTTTTCCTTCTTCTCTTTGAGGCGCCGTCTAGCCTCGGCAATGTCTTCTACCTCTTGCGCAGCATCAGCTTGTCGCCTTTCCTCTTCCTCGCGCATGCGCCGTTGTTCAACCAGACGTGCCCTCTCCTTCTCTATCTCGCCCTTCTCTCGTTGTTCTTTCTCCTCGCGCTCTCGTTTCCATGAGTTCTCACGTGCCTCTAAATCATCGACAAAAGCTTTGCGCTGCTTATCCATAGTCTCGCGCTCCTGTTTTCGTAGAAGCGCAGCCTTGATGGCGCTGTCGTAGGCGCCGCGCGCCCCAGGGTCTGATAGAATATCGCGAGCGCGTTCGAATAGTTGCCATTTTTCAGCGTCAAAGTTATCGCCAGCTTTATCGGGGTGGTATTTCAAGGACCGTTTTCGCCACGCGCGGTGAATGTCTTCCTTGGGAGTGAGGGCGTCGACGCCGAGAAGGTCGTAGAGGTCGACATCTTTAGAGGCGAATTCCTGCGCATATTGCAACAGATCTGCGGTTTTTGCTTCCGACATGTTAATCCTGTGGCTTGCGATTTGATGTACGTGTTGATTTTGGGGACGTCATGAAGACGGAAAGTTCTAGGTTCCAAGTTCGAATGTTGAAGAGTGCCGTGCTTGAAGTTGTCGCATTACCAAAGCACGTGACCTTTAAAGCTACATATCCAAGCATCGTACAACTTGCAGCTCTATTCAACTTCAATTACTGTATAAGACTCTGAATATTTCACGTTGCGGAAGACTCATGTTTGATAAACATTAAAGATTAAGTTATCATGTTAAAGCTCAAAGAACTTGTGATTCAGCTCTTGGTCTGGCCGACCACCCAATGACTTACACCAACACCCTACTCGATTATATGCAACCAGTACTCAATTAGAGCACTTTACTCGACTGTGTCCGCAAAACGGTACACATTCGGTGTTCCTGCTGAAAGTTTAAGCAAGTACCGTTCATAAGGACCCAATGGCTCCTCGACCATGACTCGCTGTCTCTTATCGCTTGGTGCATTCTTCTCGTTCCCGACGAATTCCCACACCCATCGCCCTTTACTCCAGTCGCTCGGATGGCCTATACTATCATTCTCACCATCTGGGTCCCAGCCAGGATGGAATGGCACGGGATCGTTGTACTTTTCCCGCGTACGCTTCAGTTTCCAGTTCTTGAGCAGAGCCGGACAATCCCAGACAGACTTGTCGTTCAGACCCAGGCCTTTGCACGCGAGTCGGATGCGTACTGTGCTGTGAATACGCTCATTCGTATCGTAAAGAAACCTCGTCTGATCGAGTTTCGTCTTAGGGTCTGTAGGTCTGTACAAGCCTGGAGTACGAATCGTCTCGCCGGAGAGCTTGTAAAGAAAACCTGAAGACTTGTTGATTGACCCCAGCCCCCAAGGTCTGAAAGGGTAGTTGTCCTTGTAGATTGGGTTGACTGCCCATTGACGAAGTGTCTCTTTCTTCTTCTTCTTTCTCGACTTAATGCTTAGCTTTCCTGTGTGGGTTTTCTGATAAAATTTGGCTGTTTGCGTGAAGCAGCGCTCCAAGGTAGGCAGGTCAAACTCTACTCCGATCGAAGCCAGTTGATCCATCATCCCTGGTTATAGTTTAGTAATTATTCGAGAATATTGATCTCTTGAGCCGGGGGGGGGGGGACTTACATGCAAGTGTGCAGTTTGCGATGCCTTGGTCTTCCCAACCACCACCACAATTAGCATGGTTACCAGGGAACCAGACCTGTCTCAGATCTGTCGTATATCTGTTCTCGGGTAGTCTCTCCCAGACAGCTGGTGTGAATGGCGGACGTGTCTCGTCTAAGGCAAGGGCCTGGAAAGCATGCTCGATTCTGTCCGACAAGTTCGTGTCATGCCACTTGAACGTACTAAGTTGGTCAGCATTTCATTTTTCTTCTAAAGGAATGGAAGACTTATTCGTCGTTGTCAGCACGGATTCCTAGTTTATCCAACCAGGCGACACGGGGAATTCCAAGACTGCCCACGGTATCCCAGACACACACTGCTTTGATGGTGATGATTTCACCCTGTCCTTCCTCACGCCTCACGCGAGTATAGCCTAGCTTCTCTAGGCGAGCTCTGTATTCTTCAGCAGCATTCTTTCCCTTCGGCTTGTCAGGAAAAGGAATGTTGGGAAAGGGATCATCATAGTCGTCGTCCATCCAATGCTGCATGTCCTTGAAGATAGGGTAGAAGAACTCGACACCCTCGCGAGTAAGAAGACCTAGAGCGCCAACCATGCCAGCTACAGAGCGGACTGTGAAGGCGCCTCTTGAGTAACCAACAAGAATGATTTCATCGCCGTCCATGTAGTTGGCACACAGAAAGGAATATGTTTCTCTCATTCGCTGCAAGTAAGAGTCAGTCAATGCTCTCTCTTGTACCTATGTTCTGGATATACCTCTGCAAGACCGAGACCGAAAGCACCTCCAGTGATGCTGTCGAGCACGTTGCTCCCTGTGCCGACACCTGACTCATAGTTGACGACCTGAAGCTTACCGTCGCTGCATCTTTTCTCGAAGCAACGAGAAATGCGGGTGACGTTGGATGGGATTTGAAGAGATCCCTCTTTTCTCAGTAACCCAGGTTCTTCGTAGCCATTATCGCTGTCCATCCAGGTGCCGTCGCAGCAGGCGATCAACCGCTTGGTTGTGCTGTGAGAACTCGCTGTACTCATGGTGAAGAGATGTTGGGCAGGACCTTCAGGGGTCTATGCCAATGAGAGGAATTGACGGCGGCGGGATAAGTTATTAAGTAGTCAAAACAGAAATTCGGCAGTAGATGTTTCTTCCAGAACACAATGCGCCTAAATGCATCGCAGAGGCGTAAGATGTCAGCTTGCAAAAATGTTGCACCTTAGCTACTATCCGTGAGATAAATTAGGCGACAGGGTCAATAGTCTCCCCTTGCTTGCTGAGGCTCGCGAGATTACTGCACGCTCAGAGTGACGATCAATGGCTTAATTTCAGCCAGCCAAGAAATGCCGTAACTAGGTTTCTGATTGGACTGATAACTGCAACACGAATGGATTTACATTCCACATCTGGGAATGATTCGATCACCTCGTCCCGCCTGTTACAAAAAAAAGCATCGCAGAGTTGCGGTCCTTAGGGAGAAGGGAGCATTTTTGCTGACTGCATAAGTAGGGGTTCAGCAACTTGCCCGTGTAAACCTCAGTCCATTCACTGGCTATTGATATGTAACTTCAGTCGAAGAACCCACATAATCATCAAAAGAGGCTGTTTTTTAGTTAATAGCACTCTCAGTCTGCATATACTTTGATATGATCATCGCGAAGATACAAGAAGGTTTAAAGTATTTTTTTTATCAACATGTACCAGCCTGGCCTGAATTGAATAGCAAGCGAGGGAGTTATCCTACCCCCTTAATAAGTGCGATGACTGCGGATGGTACGGCAAGACAATCAGAATAACATCCTTTTTTTGGGTTTCTCTTCTAAACGCGAGAATGAACTACCGCGTAGTGGGCATCCAGCCCTGTAAGTTTTCGTCGTTTACCTCAAGGTGCTGAAACCTTTTGAAGCCGTCATGACAAGTATGCGCTCAGACACGGGCAAGAGGCTCGCCGTCCTTGATCTTCCTCGCACCGTACTTCTCAAGGCGGATAGCTTGAATGGCGATAAAGCCTGACGTGTCCTGGGGCGTCCAGTTCATGTCCAGAGTGTCCATGCTGCTCTCATCGGCAGAGTAGAGGTTGGATGTCTCGCTGGAACGTCCAACGACGTACGCGCAACCCTTATAGGCGACGAGGCTCACCTTACCCTCGACTTGACGCTGTGAGAACTTGATGGCATGCTCGACAAGCTCCCGCTCAGGGCTGAAGTACATGCCTGTTTAAGAGTTAGGATATTCAATTCAGCGGCTACACGTGAGCGGAGACGAAGATGACTGACCGTTGTAGATGGCGGCTGACCAGTCTTGAGAAAGACGATCACGGATGGATCGCACCTTGGAGTCGAGGACCATTCCTTCAAGGTCGATATGCGCCTGTCGAAGAATAGTAAGTCCGGGGGTGTCTATGAAAACGATGTTAATATTATTTTCCGATCACTGAACAAAGTCTTGCTACATACCGTAACAGCCCCTGCTCTTCAGGCCTGAGAGTCGTTAGCGAATAACACACCTGACAACGATATACTTCTTGACAAGCTCGAACTCACCGATAAACCTGGATTCGACAATGTCAACACGTCCGATACCTAATAACTGGTCAGCAGAGTCACTAGCGTTCGGGTTCTAAAGTCTCACCGTTGGCTCGGCCGATCTCATTTGCTTCCTTGAAGATCTCCAGGGAGTTGGTAATGACCTTATCGCCGACCTCGAGCTTGACGGGAACGCCTTGATCGAAATGGACAGTGAATGGGGTCGGCTTGTCGGGAGCGTCCATCGGATCTACAAATAGACGTCAACGTCTACTCGTCTTAGTTAGAACAGCCAGCAGTGCTTACCAATTGTGCGCTTCCACATATCCTTCGGGGGTTCGAGTTCTGTTTGCTCGAGGATCTAATAGGGTCAGCACGATGCAAGATAGAGTTCATGAGTGTAGAGGGCCTTACACCGGCCTCATACGAGCAGTGGATGATGTTGTCGTCCATCGACCATGGGGCCTTGGGCGTAGAGCTGACAGGGATGTTTTGCTCGGCGGCGAACTTCAGTAGATCTGCACGTCCTCTGTGCGGTGGTCAGCTTGGCTGCGAGAAAGCAATGGTAGAGGGTCACAAACGCGAATCGGTTGTAGAACTCCGGCATGCGCCAGGGAGCGACGACCTTCAAGGTGGGATCGCAGGCCTTCCATGCCAGCTCGAAACGAACTTGACTAGAAAAAAGAAGTAAGTATTAGGCCAGAGGATTCTTGGAAATATATGCATACTCGTTCTGGAAACGTTAGCTACAGAAACTTGAAAAGACGGAATTCGACAACTTACACCCTTGCCGGTACCTGAAGAGATAGGACACCTATGTTAGCAAATTGTCTATACAGCAAGCAAGCTGTGACTTGACCAGGAGGCCCGCTTACATCCATGGCTTAGGATCGTGCAGTTGTGCTCCTTCGCGACTTTGACCATCGCCCTAGCGATCACTGGGCGGGCAAGACTCGTTCCGAGCAGGTCATCTTGATGTTAGCTGGGTTGTTGATAAGCGTTTAAGCTGAGAATCTTACATCGGTCCTCATAGACTGCGTTGCCTATAGATGTCGAGTGTCAGTAAGCTCGTTGAACTCGCACTTAAAAACAGAGCGAGCGGACGCACATTGAATAGCAGGCCAGACCAGTTCGTCAATAAGCTCCTGTTGGACATCCTGGATGATCATGCGCTCAGCTCCAAGCTTAATGGCCTTGGACTTCACAGCATCGAAGTCCTCCTCCTGACCACAATCGGCAAGAAAGCACACAACTTCATAACCTTGCAAAACCAACCATCGGAGAATTGTACTTGTGTCAAGACCTATCATTTTCATGAGCATAGAACCTATAATCTTCTCTTAAGCGTGTTCGACTTACCACCTGAGTAGGCACTGAATTGTGTCAATTGTCAGTCAGCTGTCTTCCGCCAGCGTTGGAAGGACTCACAGGCAAACACGTTCCGGCGCCATTGTGATGATTTCTTGAAGTCAAGAGGTGATCTGAAGATAATTGTGAGAGATAGACCCAAGAGTAAGATACAAGTGGTATATGGGAAGCAAAGCAACTTAGTATCTATAATCTGGCACAAGGGCGGGGGAAGATGGTAGCTCCAGCTCCGAAGACGGCGCACCCTTGAGTCATGAGCAACCCCGCTATTTTTGTGGGATCGCCTATCTGCAGCCTTATGTTGAAGGTGCCGTGAAGTGATAAGGGCCGCCCAACCCTACCCATGTCTCACTCTCACGGCACTCGAAGAGTCACTGAAACCACTACCAAGGTCCGCTGGATCGATCACTAAAGCAAGTGGATATTGAGTCACTGCACTGGAGATTCATACATAGTATCTAGACCAAAATGGTATAGTACACGAGCTGAAGGACGACAACAACCTCTTCTTCCATATTCCAGCCTTGGAAGAGGGTTAAGAGATATGAATCCTAGGACGTCCAATCAATGCCGCTCAGGCTTCAGAGATCGCGGCGATCCCGAGTTCATGCCATTATTTCTGTCTCAACACTTACCGAACTTGCTTCATAGAGATGTCAGGGGAGGATATCAGGTAAGTTACTTGATCTTATCTTATAGCTGTACTAGCAATATCACCTAAAAGAGGTCCGCGTTCCTTGTGAATCGTATTGGCTGAATTTACACGCGCTTTACGCGAAAGGTTCTATTCTGTCAAGGCATTTGTACGATTCATCCGAGGTCTGGTGCAAATGCAATTCCACAAAACAAGGCCCGGGCATTTCTTGAGATATGGTCCTGCTTGCAGCCCCAGCTCCTCGTTGATGGGGTGCAACGAGATCATCTTTAAATATTCGTGTCATTGCAGCTCGCAACTGTTTCGACGTCAAAGTTTCGCTTTCTGGCATCGGCATCACTTAGAAGAACTGCCTTCATTGTGATATGATCTAATTCGGGGTGGTTATACAGTGAAACGTAGTGACACCCAGAGATAGGAGGCAGTACACCTTCTAGGTTTATCCAAACACGCGGCAGCGAGGATCGCCAGACTGTGGAAACTTCTTCAACTATGACACTTGAAATTGAAGACCAATTTGAGTAACCCTCAGATAATACTCGATCCAATGCTTTATCATACAAGTACACACCTGGAAGTCCTAGACCCCCAAGTCAAAGCGATAACCTAGATATTGTGTCCATCGACTCTGCGGATCTTACTTAGCATAATGATATTATTTGCTATATATATCTACATTATCATGCCTAGTTTATATATACACTAGTTCAAGTTATATAGCTTGACTTATTTATGAAAGGTTATCTGACTATAGGTACAGGATTCATATTTTTTTCTTATAGTCTTCTCTCTATAACTCCACCTTCATTACACACAAATACCGGTCCAGAGAAAGCAACATGACCACGCATCAGGCATCACACCAACACAAACTGCTCATCCAGATGTCTGGTGTACCAGGCTCGGGGAAGAGTACAGTAGCAAAACTCCTTGGATGCTCTATTGGCGGCGTAGTCATCGATCATGACTTAATCCGATCCTTTATCCTTAAACTTGACATCCCATTGGACCAGGCTGTAACACAAGCCTACCAGTCACAGTGGACACTGGCTCAAGACACGATGAAGCAGGATCACAGCATCATCATCGATCGTACCTGAAGCTTCCACGAGGTTCTCGACCAGGGCTCTGCACTCGCCCATCAGTATGGCTTCACCTACTGGTATGTTGAGTGTAAGGCCGAAGACATTGATCTGCTAGATCAACGACTGCGCACCCGGGAGCCCATGACGAGCCAAAGAGCCGTGGTTAACTGTCATCCCGCTTCTGCACGTAGCTCTCGCGCAGGCCAAAATCCTCGCGCTCTCTTCCAGGGATGGATCGAGCATCCTTACCGTCCACAAGACAATCTTGACACCACAGGCAATCCGAAGATGCTTCGAGACCTCATACTGAGGCAGATCATGCCGTATACTGACATCAATACTGCTGAGCGGCCAAAATGAACGTTGTAAGTTAGTGAGAAGTCGCTGAGAATTCAATTGCATTACACAGAGGCGAGTCTGAGCCTGCTATCACCATCCGCAAAAGCACGCATAACAAATATAACTAGACAAGGACGCTTACTAGTAGCACATAGTTACCTACAAGTTGTCAAAGCTGCAAACAAATGGTCATAATCTGGCAATATATGGCAGTACCTGCATTCTAATGCTGGGGTTCCAACTGTTCTTGACGTAAATTTGTGCAATCCTGTTAAAGAATCGTGGCTCGCGACGCGGCTCGAAGTCCAGTTTCCTACTGTCAGTCAGTAGGAACAGAAGACGATGCTGTAATCTTTTTAACTTTGTACGGCGCTCCAAACCAAGACAAGTTCAAGGTAGAATCGGTGCAGTGTTCTATTATAGATGTGTTTTATGTCTTGACTGCTTCAGTGTTCTACACTTTCTCTCGGGGATCAGAGGCTTACGTCTTGTCTACATAAAGAACTGGTGTCACTATACACATGTAGCCACAATTCAACAGCTCAGCCTTACTACTGTAAGCATTAAACCAAACATATCTAAGACACCTCTGTATAACAAGCAACATCAATTCCGGATGACCATGGCCAAAGCTCGCAGAGCCTCATTATGAACTCCCTAGAGCAAAACTGAGCTAAGTGTGGAAATGAGATGTGTGTAACAGAGCCATGCAAGACTAAGTACATTTGCCCGTATTTCTTCTACTAGGGATGCCATCTCTTCTTGATACAGTATCTTACAGCATAGCTCCAACTTGACTGTCCTTTGTTTTCCATCACCGTTGGCCTTGGGCTTCCAACCCTTGTCTCAACCAATCTGGCACAAATGCCTTAACCTTGACTCGATTCCGGCTTCCTTCCTCTCCCCAGTCAAGCACAAACTCATCCTCTGGGTTAAATGCCCCGGAAGCTGCATCTCCAGGCAGTGGCACATCGGTCATGATCTCCAGGCGACACAACCCAAGTCCAAGGTTTCCCACACCCTTGAGCCACTTGCCCGCGCTGCGCCCTCGCTTCTCAAACCGTCCAATGCTTGTTTCCCGTGGAATCATGTCTGCTGTCACGCTCTCGAGAGAGGCAGCTGACTCATTGGCATAGTACTGCAACATCGTGGGCGGAGCATGCTCCTTCTCATAGATCATACAAGGCATGATTCGCTTACGAACAACGCCTCGGTGCCTGGTGCGGATTGTGAGTTCCTGTCCAACATAACAGCCCTTGTGGAAATCGATTCCGTTCATAATGTCCATATTCGTCTCTTGGGGAAGCGCATGCTCTCGAGAAATCTCGTCTTGGCCTTCCGGGATGCCATTTAGATATCGCCGTATCGTGTAAGCTTCCTCGGTGCTTTGTTCGAGATCGACCTGAGGCGCATGTTGGTCTAACTGTAAGAGCCGATACCCCAATCCAGGCGCCCGTGGATCTTGTAGGGATACCGTCGTCGAATCGACAATCGACTTCCAATCGGTGCCATTCGAATCGTCCCACGCATGCCAAACGGTGGCTTCATCCTCCGCCAGTAAGCGAACATTTAGCTTTGCTCTAAGTTTGTAACGCTTAATATGCTTTGCCAACGTCTGTGCTTGGTCTGCATCAACCTCGATCAGATACCCTGGCTCCTCGGCCGACCCTCCCGAGGGATATACAAAGACATCATAGAGCACCCTGCCCGTCGCAGTCAGAAAAGCGGCATAGAACCCATCCGTCCTCGGCTGTCCATCATAGGCAGTCACATTGGCCGTCACTATGCCTTGTAGAAACTTGGCCGCATCAGGTCCAGCAACAGAAATCAGTCTTCGCGATGCCAACGGCGTGAGTCCCGAGGCAGGCGGCGCAGGAGGGGACAGAGAAGTCGCAAATTGGCGGCGTTGCAACCGGTTGTTACGGCATAGGATTCCCGGAGGAATATCGCGAGCCAGGGGTCTCCTCGGGATAATTCGCATTGTGGTGAGAGCGCAGTTTTATCGAGACCGCAAGCTTATTTTTACTCTGGAGGGGACGTTTCCTCGATGCGAAAACTTACACAATGACGTACCGACAAAAACGATGGTCCGTGCATGCCGAAGGTCAAGCAATGGGAATCACGGACTTCGGACTTTCGCCATTACCCTTCACGTTTCCAGAGGCCCGAGAGAACAAAAAGGATCTACGATTAGTCAATCACAAAATTCCGGTGCTTATTAGGCGGGGAAGTTCCCACTAAACGTTAAGTCCTATTACCGCTTCTCGGCCGGGACACACAACACTATCGTCAAAGGCTATGGAAGCGGCAGTGTCGGACATGAAATAACCAGCATCGCAATCAAGACTGTCAACGACAGCAATGAACAACCCATGGCTTTCACTAGGCTGCGCATCGAAGAAGTAGATGCAGACAAGATCAGCAACTACATCTTTCAAGGAATAATATTGAGATGATACTCCGCATCCTGAAAGTGCTTGATAACGAGAAGAGATAGATAACCAACGCTAGCCAATTGGCCTCGTGTCTTATCAGTTATCACCGACTTGTGTTCATCGAGGTCAGCAGCTCACCCCCCAGAGACTTACCGTAAGTGAAGTCGAGAATACGATGCACAATAGTGGTCAGCAGACCCCTTTGCATGCTTAACGTTGAAGCTACGGCATCAACGGTATCATGAACTAGCAGCTAGAGGCTTATCAAGCCGAAATGAACTCCCTGCCGAGGTCTCCCGACGCAAGATAGCTCCGTTTTGGAGTTCGACACCCCAGAAGCCTATGAGCCAATGAGAAACAGCCGCGGGGCATGTGTGATACTGTGTATTGTTCCTGGTGTCCGATTTGCGGCCCGGCTGTACTCGGGAGAGCGCGCGGAAGGACGTGGGGCATTGAGGTCCTGTGACCGATCAAGGCCGGCCGATACGACGCCGGCACTCCTCAACAAAGGTCCGATACGGACCTTGTGCCGATTTTATCGATAAGGGGTTTACTGGAGAAAGGCTTGCGCAATAGGTAGGTAGTTACAGATTTGATACAAAGAACGCGCAACATGGCCCCATGAAAGTACGTTATCGATTTGAGAAATCGCTGAGCCTCCTTTTCACACATTCGATCCTCGCACTCGGATAACGAGTACGCGTATGTGCAGCGAGAAAGAGGGGAGACTTGGCCTTGTCAATCTTATGATCCCAAATCGTCCAGCTAAGCCCCCTACAGTAGTTTCCCCAACCCCCTCCCAAAGGATCTACTTTTAGCTAAGCGAATATTATTGTTTCCGAACACGAAAGACCAAAAACTATTCTGGCTATAAAATATTATTCCCTTGTTGAGAGACGCTATGTATACGATGTATACGAGAACCATAAGCCCTCGCTTAGGTATGAAACAGCTGGCTCTCCTTTACCGCCTCCTTTAAGCCATTAAAGGACCTGACTAGCTAGGCTCGCTGGCTTGTTTTACGCAAGACTTTCCCAAAGTTGCCTTCTAGGCTTTTGTGCCGCGCCAAGGTCAGCCGTCGGTGAGCGACCTTGAAGCGGTCAGTTCAGCTTTAATATGCCCTTGCATGGTGAAATGTGAATGGTAGGTATGTAAAAATGTGCCTGAGATTATGGGGCGTCAGGGGCATCTAGCGAGAAAAGCCAAGATGACCATATGAAGCCATGAGTGGATGATGGGATTAGGGTGTCATGGAGACGTGTTCCTGATTTTCAGGGAATAAGAAAGAAGATTCGTGTCTCTTCAAGTCTCGACTCATGGTGATCCATCGGACCGCATTGGGTCTGTTGCGTTGTCTCTGCCCAAGTTGTCTTGTCCCGTCAGAATGGAATATTAAATGTGAAAGCGGAGTCGTTCACGCCCCGAGGACCGTGCATGAAATATGTTGCATGGCCTATCCTGATTCACGACTGTGTTTTTCACCAAGTTTTTCAGCCTTTGAAGTGTAAAAATGGGCCTCAGTATCCATCGATTGCCAGCTCGATGCGGCGCACTGGTGGGGAGAAAAGCAAGAAAATATTAGTGCAAGATCCAAAGCCAAGAGGTTTGACTTCCATGTTCTGATAATTTTGCCAAGCTTTATTCGTAAGTCTTTCAAGGGAGAGAGGCGAGAGACTCAGAAGGCGGGCGGACTATGCAGCTTGGCGGTTTCGTCGTGATCAAGGCTTGTACATAATTTTATTGCCTTTTTTTACTTTTTACTACCATGCCCATGATTCTGCGCCCTGGAGTTGACGGGGCTTGGTAAGCTCCGGATCAGCGTCTCGATGTCACGATTTCTTCAATTGAACCTTTGTTACAAATGCCGTGTCGCTGACATAGCATAAACATGGGCCCTGTTGGGTGGGACGGTAAGGTCTGCTTGATGACCTGGACTAGCTGATGAATCATTCACCGTCAAGATCGAAGAACAAAAAGAAAAAGAAGAAAGAAATGTGAAAGGGGGCGTCGATCTAGTGTGCTAAGGAATCAGACCCGCTTTTGCACGCCCTTTCACCGGGCGCTGTTCGTTGTTCCAAAGACCGAATCGGGCCTTGGCCTGACACCGATCTCCGGGCGGTGATCACGAAATTTTTGCCGCTGATAAGGATATCGGCACTGAAAGCATGGCGTCAATACCGGCTATGATGAGATAACCAGCTGGCCGAGGTGTGATGGTCAAAATATCATGGTAGAGTATAGTTTCACGATTTGCAATGAGACTGAGAAATGATATGATGGTTTTTAAATGTTTGTTTCAATTGTTTTTGGGCTCCTAAAGAGCCTATTTTTGATGAGCTATCTACTGGAGCTGCCACTCAACCCACTGCGGGAGCGGCAACTCAATCATGATGTTATCCAATCATGAATCACATATAGTTCCTCCTTCGTCCTTTGTAGAGTGGTGAATGAAATCCTTCCTTTGTTGTAACAACACAATGAAATTCCGTAATAGTCGTATCCTTGATGTGAAAGAAAACGCAAATGCTTTTTGGTGTATTCAAACATCCATGTGGTATCCCTTTGTATATCCCAAACGCCATGCAATATCGCCATCGCTTTGCTGTACATGAAACAAGTCGCTAAAACAAATCACAATTCAAATCGAGTAAGATCCTGCTTAGTAGACCGAGATGGCCGACACAAGCCTCGCGGGATTTCGAGGTGGCAGGTAGTACTCTTCTTCGTAGAGTGAACTGGATTCTTGTTGTTGTTGCGATTGCTCCTTGGTGTCCTTCGCGTTGAAGGTAAGAATGGACTGAGGGGGCGATGGAGGCATCGAGTCCTCGTCAGATGAGTCTGAATCGTGGTCGGCGAGGAGCTCGGGTGGGGAGTTGGAGTGAGAAAGTGTTCGGACAAGCTCGAGCTGGGCATAATCCTCCTCGAGGTCGTCCTCCTCCATCTCGTCGTCGAGCTCGATGTGAGAAATTCGGGGACTCATGGCCTTGGCGGGAAGAGAGGGAATGTTGATCATCTCAATATCCTCATCCTCGGAATCGTAGTCGTCAGAGTCTGAAGAGTCGGAGTCGTAGTCATCCTCGTCGTCCTCCTCGACGACGTTGTCGGCCCATTGCACACGTCGCTCCTGCTGGGCATTGGTAGCTCCTCGGACGGACTGGTTGAACCAGCGCTCCTGTTCTCGCTCGGCGTCGGCAAGCTCAAGCATCAGAGAGTCGAGGAGGTTGGCGTGTCCGACAAGCAGGCGGAGGTCGTGATCGGGCTGGGCAGCCTCTCGAGAGAGCTTAGCCCGAGCCTTGTGGGCGAGGTAGTAAGTTTGTGTGATGGACATGTTCTTCTTGAGTGTGGATTGATGGAGAGAAGAAGTCTTCGAGGCAGTTGGCCTTTGAATAGAAGAGGTGGTTGTGGTTGTTGTTGTTGTTGTTGTTGTCGACATGTTGAAAAGAGGAGCCAGGGTAGGGGTCCTTTATTCCTTTGTATGTATTGGATTGGTGGTCGATGTTGTGACTCAAGGCAGCGATCCCGATTGCGGCAGGCTTGAATTAGCGGCAGGGGTGTCGGCTGGTGAATGATAAGAAACTAGTCGAGTCCTGTGTTGCTTTGAGTCGAGTCGAGAAGAATGATAAAAGCTTTGACTGTGGAGATATAGTTATATAGTTATCAGGCCTTGAGATGTGTTTCGATTGATGCTGTAGGAGAGACTGGATCTCGGAACGGGGGGCATTCGATTCTTTTAACCCCAATGACCCTTTAACGGACTCTTCATGCTGTCTCACAGGTGTGCCATGGGATGATGGGTTATGCCCGACACGCCCGCTAGGCGGACTTTGCGCACGCGGACCCGAGGAGTGCGAGGAATGTCCTCTCAAGGGGCGTGTGGCTTAGTGATGAACATGGGTCGAGGTGTGTGTGTGGGCGGATGACTCCAAGAGACCGCGAAGCCGACCCGCCGAAAAGGCTCTAACGACACATGGATTCGCACATGCCCCTGTACATTTCTGGCTTGATGACTGATAAGTCCGCCTTTTTTGCTGGTCCTTTCGGAGCCAAACATGCCCGCGTCCGCGGCCCCGAGTCGTGGACAGCACGGGGTCCCATGTTGCTTCTCGGGGCTGGGTACTTCGGTCAGGTCGCCATAACGGGGTCAGAGACAGGTATCTCTGGTTTGATGTGTACCCGAAACGGGTCGACGGAGCTTTGCAGCATGGGATTCTTGCCAGGTTCCGCTTTTTGTTGTTTTCTCACCGATTTCATATTCGATCTTCCGATCGTGTTCCTGAGCGAGCACGGGTATTCATCCTCAAACAAACCTCATTCACACTGTTAATGGCGGAGTTTCTGCTGTGAAACTCATTGTACGCAATACTGTAAAAGCACACGTCAAAATCACAATCTCACATAGGGACTGGCGTAAATGATTCATAATCGGAGCCTGGGTTTCAAGGTCAGACCGTAAGTCAGCAGTGTGGTTGATTAGAAAGCTGGCGCTTTAGCGTTGCTCCTCCAGCCTACCAGCATCGTCTATCTGTCCATGTCTGTCTAGCTCCGTAAGGGCGTAAGACAAATCCGAGGTTGGATTTGGAAGCCCGCCCTTTAGGAACCTTATTAGATAAGGCAGATGGCAGGTTAGTATTGGATGGATTTAAACGGGCATTTCTCAGCAGCCCGTGAACCTTAACCGTTATTGCGCCCTGCAGGTAGTCGATGTCGCAATCATGATTGATTCCGACGGCGATGACTCTTTCTGATGCTCTATGAATTACATACCAAGATAGGATAGCTAGAGCTTCAACCAAAGTATGTATGACTGTGACTCTTTTACTACTGTTGCTGGCTCAACAGTAGCCGGATGTTGTTCTACACTATCCCCATGCATCCATCAACTTCTAGTCCAAGACATTGCCCTGCATCCCGTGCCGTCTTTCACCTTGTTGAGTGCCTGTCACGATGACAAGAAGAATGACTATACCTAATCCCCCGAAAGAAGTTCACCAGAATTGATTACACTATTTACTGAGGCCCCCGACAGTTTCTACCATACCATATGATGGCAAGTGCTTATTCAATTGGGGCATGTTGGTTGCCTTAAAAGCCTAAGCCTGTTGTGATGGCTGTCCGTTATGCTGCACCTATGTATGTCAATTAATACAGGGTAGCCTCGATCGCATATTACCGAGCAGCCATAGGAGAGTGGCAGGCCAACCTGTAATAGGGGCAGCGGAAAGTTGAGCCAAAACTGAAGCGAGAGCGAGTGTTTAGCCAGTTAGAGCTTACCGTATTTGACCTGGCTGAGCCTGAGCCACATCCTTGTCCCAGATACGTATTCTATCGTAGGGCTGAGCTGGAGTCGGCCGCCATACATACGTGTCGCATACTGAACTAGGTACGATGAATGCGAACCAATAAGGGCTGGCGGAGCGGTCAATTATCTGGCATCATCATCAGCCATAACCATCATGGGCTTGCCCTCGCCCACGTAAGCCAATTCATCTCTAGCTATGAAGTCTTTGCTTTGGCTCCCCTGATACTATTCGTACAGTGGTAACTAATCAGCCGTTTTCGTTATTCGGGTATCATCTTTCGAGGTCGTCCTAATGCAATGCTTGTAACACGTCTGCCTGTTTCCACTTTCCAGGCACGCAGTTGAAGCCCGTCTTACATCATGAATGAGGTTACTACACGAATTCCTGACACTACTATCCGATTATCCGCAAGGCAGCGATATTCCCTCAACCCGTCGTCTAATTCTCTCTGACAGTTAAAGCCGACTCGGGAACGCGGCCTGTCAATCGGCAACAACAGCGTGTTTTGCCGGCCAGGCCTATTTGGATCCCGAGTCCACCGTGACTCTCCGTTTGGCGCGGCCTAAAGACGGGAATTGACAAAGAGTCAAAGTCTCGAAACTCCGCTTTAGAAAACTTTTCGTTCTTTTTTCGCTTCTATCGCCGAGAGAGGCTTCATGACTGGTCCAACGGTAGTTTTGCTCGCTAATCACACTGGCCGGTTCGGCGGTACTCGCATCTAGACGATAATTAAGAATGGGCCTTTCTTAGACAACTCCTTGGAGTATCAGACTGTTTGATGGATGCAGGTTTCCTTTCTATTGATGTTCTATGGAACGTTTAGCCGTCGATGCAATGGATTGAGGCTGAGAAAGGGTTCATATTGTATTCGTAATTCGGTTCGGACCATCGCGTCTTTCATCCTCATTTGAACAATTGTTGCGATTCGACTCACTAAATGAAGCCATTCAACTGGATATTCACTCTTACTGACAAGGGTCTAATGACAAAAAGCCACCTAAACTCCGCGTATCTCCCTGCGCCCATAGTAGATGTGTCACCAAATGCCACAAATCACAAATGCCATAAATAACAACTGGCGCAGACCGTGCCTCTTGTTGGGAGAATCTGGTTGGCAATCCCCTTTCGGTCGTATGCGTGGAGATTGGGTAACTATCTTTCACCCTCACATCAACTGTAAAAGCCCGTCAGCCAGCGCCCGCCGCAATCACAAATACACTTCAGGGACGTGCCCGGTGTTAACATGGATTTTGGGTTTTGAGGACGGGCTGATAGACGAGCATAATAAGCTTGGCCTTGACCGCTTTGTCAGGGCCTACAAGGGACTTTTCCATTTTTCTCGGCCGAGGGATGATATGGGGGTGTCGCTAGTAGACAACCAAGAGTTGATGCCTGGTTTTTTGGAGTTGATTCCTAATGCGAAATTTGATGACTGAGCAGCTTCTATAAGCTGCTATGGAAGTTCCATCGTGTTGAGAATCTCTCCTAGCTCCAGTGTCGCGTCGCATTCAGTCATATTGCGAATATTGACCCGACTTCCAACATGCTTAATTAAGCTCGTATATACGCGTCCCCGGGTTGAGAAGGTTTCCTGTGTCCTTGTGACTTTCTTAATTTCTGGCGGGCATTTTTCGTTTTCGGGATTATGCGTGAGCCCGACCCGACAAAACTCACCCCCATCAATCAGACGCACCCAACGGAGTCCATTATGGCCGATCTGCCGACCGATAACGCGGGGAAGCAGGCAGTCTTTATATCTTGTGTTTATTTCCCAGGTTAACCCCGAAGAATCCGTTGATATCGCAGTTTTGGGTAACACCGTAAATTCCGGAATGACTGACGTCGTTGACGTTGAGTTTATGTTTTGCTTTGATAGATAGTGCATTATTTTCGCTTTAGTGATGGTTCGACATGTTCTTTACCCTATTCAACAGTTCAAATTTATTAATTACTGGCGATATGCAGATTGATGACGTGGCAGCGCTCGAAATGCCCCGAGATTGATAATTGCAAAGCCAAGAATCCATCCAAGCCATGCCAGGAACAACGCCACAACCTCCGTCGTCAGCGGCAAAGCCACGCGCTATCGTTTTCCTCGGTAAGAAGTGATCGTCTTGATTGGGGAGATGATTCGAAAGAGTTATTATATAGACGCCCTCTCTGCCTTTGTCTTGTCGCTTGTTTTACGTCACTGCAGGGTACAGGGTACGCATTGATCGCCAGAATCTCATTGATCGCCGAAATCTCTGATTGATCCCCCAGATGCCCAGACTTTGCTTGAATCGATACCCTCAGTGACGCAATAATGCGGCTCTGCGCGGGGCTTGAGCTCCGAGAAAAACTTTTCAATCAGTACAGGTTCATGATTCATTTCTTTGTGGTGTTGTAACCTTCTGGGTTTTTCTCCGGGTGGATAATTGTTTAAGCCGTTGATGATATGCCGGGAATCGGGCATAACCATGTGGATTGATATCAGTTTAGATTTGAATTATGTAAGTTAATACGAGCGATAACCATTTTTTACTCATTGGCTCAGAGTCTTATTACTTGTGCTTGGCTGGAAGCTATCATATGTTTAAGTTATGGATAGCCGTTAAAAACGGAGGGCCTACTCTCGGCTACTTATTGCAATACGGTGGATAAGCTGCAAGTTTAAATGTATATCACTTCCGCTACTATACCATAACTTCCCCTTGTAGTTGTTTTTCATATATCTGGTGTATAGTAAGGGAGTATAAATACCACGTGGTGTTTGCCAGGAGTCAATCGATAGCCATACACCAAGGGACTGTTGCATGTTATCCTCTAAATCACAGACCCCCTATATTGCCTCCTGATCGGTGTACATGGTTCTAGCAGCTGGCCACGACATACACTGCCATCTATGTAAGTAATATTGATGTCACTTGAATCCTACATGAATAGCTTGACGTCGCTCCCGATCAGGAGAACCAAGCAGGACTGCAGGCTGCAGGCCACTGTTGTGTTTCGTTCTTGCAAATAGAGAAATTTAACCTGTTATGGCACAGAGAACCCGAAAAACTCTTTCAAACACCTTAAACGTCAAGATAGAAACCCAGGCTCTTGCATGGAAACACACATTGTGATGAACAAGTCATACATACACTGGCCTGTCTCACTGACTCATCGTCGAGTGGATAACACAACAACTAGAAGAGATCTAGTCGATGTTGGAATATATGATATTGCTCAAATATAAACGGACTGGTTGACTTCGGAGTTGAACAGCCCTGCCAAATGATTAAAACTAAACTCCTGTATTTTATGCTAGGATTACCGAAAACCCTTTCGCGAGTAGTAGTAGAGCCAAGCTGTACCCTCAGTTGAAGTATGACATGTAGCTACATTAAAATTTTCAGCGAGTTTATCACAGGTGGTCTCTGAAATATAATTTAGAACATAACAGAACATCCAGACAAGACAAACAGTATGCTGCGATAAAGGTGTCAGTCGTGGACAAGTACCAGGCCATGTTCGATATCTAGATCGCGAAAATGCCAGCAGGACTAATCACCTGGTAATGATTTATTATATCCCTAGAAGTTTAGGCATGATGATATATGTTGGGTTGTGACCTAGGAACATGCAGGGTGTTCTGCATCAAGTATATATCCACCTTGAAGAACGACATGCACCCACTAGGACAAGTCGGGCAAAGCTAGATCAGTGACTTTACTTCCAGTCATTGAACAAATCGATTTGTAAGCTCATAAGTATGCAGTGTATGAGATTCATCTGAATACAATACTGTTGAAAAGCCCTACTCTCGGCTTTGCTTAGGGTATGTGGGCGAAACTACCACGGTTGGTTAACAAACTGTAAACAGCATTTGATGAAGTATTTCGTCTACTAAAGGTCAGTGTGTTTACATAAAGAATTAAATCAGATCGCTACTAACGAGACTGCTAAGCCTATGTTTATAGACAAACCCTGGACTGAGATAACCCCGACTTACTAATTTACTATTACTAATTTAACCGGATATAAAATAGCACCTTGCTTAATAGGAGTTTACAAACAACATACAACTGGTGTTTCTAGAATTCTTTTTCCTTATAAGTAGTATATGTACTAATAAAAACATTACAGATCTTACGATTATATATATATAAGGTTAGAAGAGATTATGTTATTATGCTTAACTCGTGGACTATATTAGAAGGCAGACACTAGTCTCTTAAAACTTATTAGTCAAAGAGGTCTGAACAGTAATAGCCATAACGTTTGAAGTTACTATACGAGGCGATTATTGCATGTGTTCCTTAACATAAGTCCGACCCAAGACTTTACTAATTTCCCAGTCTCTAGCTACCTCATCTCTCAGCCAACATTCACATTATTATTACTCCCTATCCCATAGAGTTTTAACTTGTCAGAAATTATAAAGTAATAAGTAATGAGTTTTTATTTATCCAAGTATGTTTTTAAGGTTGCTTTATTATAAGCGATCTTAGAGTGTTGTAACTAGCCTGGGGAGTTATTTAATTAGCTTCTCTCCCATAGTAATTTAAGAGCAACTCTGTTATATAGATAAGAAATATAATCTGAGGCAAGTATTAATTATATCTTAAAACTTCTCTTTTATAGCTGCAGCTAGTATAAAAGTGTTTTCTGTTACTTAACTATAATAGCGGAACTTAAGCTAGGCATTTCTGCACTACTGTGGTGATAGGACTAGCCTAAAGGTCCTATAAATACACAAATAGCATCAGTATAAAGCTACCGAGTACTCCTGAGTAAAAGTATAAGTCTCGCTATAAGATTACAAAACTTAATCGACAGTCATTTCAATCTTGACCAGCTTGCACCAATGCTCGACGTATATATACCATTTTGACAATTTTTCGGTCGTGAGCCCCCATGGTGTAGTGGTTTATCACGCAGCTCTTATATGTCCTTGATTCATGGAGGTATGCTGAGGTCGCGAGTTCAATCCTCGCTGGGGGCACCATTTGCTTTTTTGTAAATTTATTATGCCTGCTGCGGAAAGTTTTATACTTTTTAGAACATCTCTCGAGTTTTCGTTGTTTGTAAGTAACTATGAAAGATGTCATTAGTATCTAGCTTCCACTGGGATTATGGGGAAGCCAGGTGCAAATAATATGCTACATAACAACATTAAGCCATCCAAACAAAGGTGATAATGAATACGTAAAAACAGCGCTTTTGTCTACCCCTTTCTCTCAGAAACCCCAAGGGTTTATTCCACTCGCAACTTTTGCTTGGTACGCTTTCGCTTGCCACCGACTTCTCGTCCTTCCTCCACTTCTAAGCGGGCTTCTCGCTTCTTCTCCCCAACGAGCTTGAGCGAATCCCGAAGCACGCGTGTCTCGAGGTTGACGCCCTCTTCCTCCCAGGCCTCCATCTCACGACCGACACGATTCTCAATCGTTAGGGTCAACTCCACATCGCGCTGTCCCACAAAGCTGACTGCTTCACCCTTGCGACCTGCACGGGCTGTACGACCAACACGGTGGATGTAGTCGTCGGGATCGCGAGGCAGATCGTAGTTGATAACGAGGCTGACTTCGGGAATATCCAAACCACGAGCCGCAACGTCAGTCGCCACAAGGATACGGGCCGCTGAGGCACGGAAACGAGCCAGGTTGTCGATTCGCTGCCTTTGAGGAAGTTTGGAGTGTAACGAGGTAACTCGGTGATCAAGCATGCGGAGTAGATGGTGAAGGTAGTCGGCAGTTGAAGTGCGGTTACAAAAGAGGATGACAGTCTTGTCGACATTGGCCTCGGTGAGCAAAAATTCATGGAGATAATGCTCTTTGTGAGTGACTTGCATCTTGAGATACATTTGCTTTAATGTCGTAGGAATGGCCAGGCTTTGTGTGTCAACTTCGCACACAAATACCGGTTGCTTGCCAGGCTTAATCGGCATGTCTTTCAGGGCGCGAACCTCTGGGGTAATTGTAGCAGTGAAAAGAAGGGTCTGTCGTTCCGTGGCAGGGGGGAGAACCGAGAGGCATTCCTCCACATCGGGAAGCATACTGCCAGACCCAGTGGCATTGAGAAGCCGATCAGCTTCATCAAGTACCACATATCGAACTCTTCTCAATCCACAGATGGTATCCTCTCCAGATGTGCGAATGTGGTCTGCCAAGCGACCCGGTGTTGCGATTATAACATGCGGCCGCTTGCCTATCTCAATTGCTTGAGTACGCATATCTGAACCTCCTGTCACCAAGATCGCCTTGAGACTCTGGGGAGAAGAGATGGCCCTGAACTGCTCAAAGATTTGAAGCGCCAGTTCTCGAGTCGGTGTCAAGACAACGGCGAAGATGGCAGTGGGATCCTCCGACCATTTCTGCAGAATAGGCACAGCGAAAGCCACTGTTTTACCGGAACCTGTTCGACTACCACCAATACAGTCTCTTCCCTTCAGGATTTCAGGAATACAACCCTTTTGAATACCCGTAGGCCGCTTAATGGCCATGTTTCCTAGCGATTGCACCAGCCATGGCCGCACATTGAGCGCCGAAAAGGTGGTATTTGGGTCGGTAGGAGCTTGAATCGAGTTTTTGGGGGTATTTAGAGGTTTCGCTTGAGCCTCTTTCCGGTCTACTTGAGTAGTTCGCTTAATTCGAGAAGGCGCCTTGATGGTGGATAGAACTCTTTTCAGCTCCTCGTCTCCATCGTCATCATCATCGTCTTTGACTTTGTCCTCTCCTTCTTGCAAAGTCCTCCGACGCTTTCGAGATGCAGCACTGTCGAGATAATCAGATTCGTCAGAGGCGGCATCAGACAATACATCACCGTCTGATGCAGCTGTCGCACGTTCGGGATCAGCGGGCGGCAACATGGTTCGGCTTTTATAAATTGCAGGAGTTGCTTGAATCCATCCATCCAAGCAAGTGAAGCGGAATTCAACTGGATTGGAAATTTTTGGCGGTGACGAGTGTCGCAAAATCGCGGGACCCTTGATCCACTTTGGACGCCACGGATGAAGTGGGGCATCGAGAGCATGGGAAAGGCCAATGAGAAAAGGGAGATGTAGACGCGCGCTTACAGCAACTCCTAGCAGATGCATGAGCAATCTACAAGAAGTTAGCTGAATTTAACATAACATTGAAATAAAATCTCGCGCTGTTTATAAAGTTCAAATCAGGTTTCAGCGACGGATCCCATAGTTAACTGCAGAGGGATTCTGATCCGACATCCGGGCGCCTGTTTTACCATGTACTGCCCTGTCAATGTGTAGATCGACCAGCAAATGTGACAGGGTCCTTGTAGCAAATGGGGAGGTGTATCTTGGATGTGGTCAGCTGTAACGTAATAAGTTGATGCGACGGCAATTGTGGTTTGTCGACCGATTGGCTTTGATATGTTGTTTTCAGATTACCTGTAGAGTACCGAATGTCCAGTACAGCGGCTTTTCAAGATGTATTCCCCTTTTCCAAATATTGATCTTAATATCTTTTTTATCTTGCTATCGAAAATCTTAGATGATACAATCTTAGGACACCCAAGGAAAAATTGCTAATGAATATGTTGCATAGGCGTTGAAGTATCGTCTCTAGTAACCCCGGCTTTCAGTTGCGGTTGGTCCACGTTGATGCAGGGCGAGCGCTTCTGACACATTTGACCCAGGAAGTGTAGAATAGATCCACAAATACAGATGCCAAAATACAGTGCCGTAGAAAGAGGGTGCCCATAGGTATACATACATAGACGATAGGTTATTTAGTTTAATTCTGCGACAAGTGTGTGGGGAAGGATGAGACCAATTCAAACAAAGCCTACTGTTGGGGGCCATAGTTGAAAACCTGAAATTCAACACGAAGTGACGAAGTTGATGACGACGAGCGTACAACAACTGTGCTTCAATATTCTACGGTTCGTCATACCTTCTAGAGTTCATTGTTCTACCTATTCGTATTGATTGAAGACTTGGGTCGGACGAGCAGTGTGCACAAAGCCGCCGAGTAACGAGGTATTGGCCTTGAATGAAAGAAGAATTACATGACCGAAGCCAACAACATTCCAGCTCGGCAAGGTACCCAGTCGGTCCATGATCCCGCTTTGAGATGCAGGGTGGTCTTTGTGTTGGCTGGGCTCGTCGTGTTTGGTGTATCACAGCATGTACTAAATGATGCTATTAGTGATTGAGTTCTTGGATATCGTAATTTGTTGTTGTTGTAAAAGCCAACATGTCAAAGCTCATGCCGGGTGTTACGATATTGCAAAGACCATGCCAGCTCTCGTCAAACTGACGAGAATCTGAGACATGACCCAAACCTACAGTACTACTAAGGTCCCGTCAGCGCAAGTTTGTCCTCGGGCCCCCGCTCCACCCAATGCTACAGAGGATTCTATCCATTCAACTCTCTCCGCGCCGCAGAGCGTGGGTATATTCGTTGCAAAAAGAGGCAGTTCAGGTACGGGATTGCAGGGAGCTGCAGGGAGCTGGAGGGGGTCACAGGTGCCCAAGCGCGGCCCCCCGCCCGGGCCCTTACAGTATAGGTAGGTACCTTCAATGGCAGTCAGTCAGTCACAAGCCCACCCTGACCCGACCCAATCAATGAAATCATCCGTATGGACGCCATCCCCAGCTTACAACTCTTTTCTCACCCTCTCATATGCTCTCACCTCGTCTCTCATCTCCTCTCCTCCCGTTTCGGATTCACTTGACGACGTGTCGTTCGCTGTCACGCCTTTTTTGTCATCTTGGGCCCTCTTTATTACGACGTTGGTTGGGCCTATTAACATCGACTACCTCCCATCTTCACGCCTCGAGCCGTCTCTTCCCCGCTCTTTTGCGTGGGCTGTTGATACTTCTACGGCTGCCTCGTTCGACGACACCTGAGCCCGTCCTTTACTCACACCCCGACAACTTTTTAAACCACTTCCAACACTCGCTATAGTTTTCGTCGATTGTTCATGAAAGAGCATACGTCTACCATTACCTTACTATCCGCCGTTATATCTCAACCAAGACGACGCCGGCCGCTCGACGACCTTGCCTCTGTAAACCCGACTGCCCCAATCGATCGACGCCAATTTGGTGTAGCCTGTCTATATAGATCAGCTTCTAGCCAAACTTGCCAACAGAACTTTCACCCGGTTCTTGATATTATCCATCTTCACTATTCATAAGCTGTAGTAACAGCACAACCGTCAAGATGGGCGACCAACAACCTCAGAGTTCTGACTCAACTCCACAACCTGTATGCTCTCTCCCTTACTATTTCTTGCTTCCGATTTACTTACAACTTCTAGCAACCTCCCTCTGCTCCCACTCCCATCTCCCTCCCTATCCACAACACAGGCCCTTCTCCTGTGCCTCTCCTACGACCCGCCATTCCCGGTGCCAGAAGTGGCGGAGCTCGTACACCCAGACTCGGCCTTGCTATCCCTCCATCTCCTAATGCCAAACCTGTAGGTAACCAAGGGGCACCGGCTCCTGCCCCTTCAAGACCTCCTCTGCCGACTCTTCACCTCGCAACTCCTATGGGCAGCCAGGTCACTCCCCACGAACAACTTCCTCGATCTCAATGCGTCACTCAGCCATCAGCAGGCGGCGGTAGTGAAAGCAGTGCTGCCCATTCAAGGTCAGGTAGTTTCGGCCCTCTAGATGGTAGAGCGAGTAACCCTACATCTGCTGGATCTCAGTACTCAGCTTTATCATTTGCTTCGCAATATGGCATTGGTGTATCAAGGCCCCAAGGAACTCCGGACCCTGTGTCTGCCGTGGGATCCATGTACTCCGAGAGAAGTGAAGGCGGGGTGTCCATGGAGCGTGATGGAAGCCTGCAAGGGCTGGAGGCATTCGACAAGCTAAGTCTCGAGAAAGCCAGAACTCTCGATGTCGACGATTTGGACGAAGAGGGATGGAGAATCGCCAGTATGGAAAAGCGAATCGTCGAGGTTGGAAACCTTGGTGAGGGTGCCGGCGGTGCCGTCACAAAGTGTAAGCTTAAGGGTGGTAACACAGTTTTTGCTCTGAAGGTGAGTTGGGTTTTGGTTGCTACACAGATTCGGTTGCTGACAATTCTTAGGTCATTACTACGAATCCGGACCCTGATGTTAAGAAGCAGATCCTGAGAGAGCTTGGATTCAATAAGGAGTGTGCTTCGGATCACATTTGCAAATATTATGGTGCATTTGTTGACCCGGCCACTGCCACTATCTCTATTGCTATGGAGTTCTGTGAAGGTGGCTCGCTCGACAGCATTTACAAGGAGGTGAAACGCTTGGGCGGCCGCACCGGAGAGAAAGTCCTAGGAAAGATCGCCGAAGGTGTCCTAAGCGGTCTTACTTACCTACACACTCGACGAATCATTCACAGAGACATCAAGCCTAGTAACATCCTTCTCTGTAGAGATGGTGCTGTCAAACTTTGCGATTTTGGCGTTTCTGGCGACTTCGGTACTAAGGGCGAGGCCAACACCTTCATCGGCACTAGTTATTACATGGCCCCCGAACGTATCACCGGCCAGTCTTATACCATTACCTCAGATGTCTGGTCAACAGGAGTTACTCTTCTTGAGGTCGCACAACACCGTTTCCCATTCCCAGCAGACGGCACAGAAATGCAGCCAAGAGCCGGTCTTATCGACTTGCTTACGTATATCGTCAGGCAAAACGTCCCTAAGCTCAAAGACGAGCCTGAAATGGATGTCTACTGGAGTGATAACTTCAAGTACTTCATCGAGTGCTGGTATGTCAAGCCTAAGTTCCTTGTACGAAAATCTGCTAACATTTCTCAAGCTTGGAAAAGCAGCCTAATCGCCGAGCTAGTCCCTGGAAGATGATGGAACATCCATGGATGGTCGAGATGCGATCCAAGCGTGTTAACATGGTCAAGTATCTTTCGTATGTCTGGGGGTGGGAGGATCAGCCTAAGAAGGCTTAGGAAGCTGAAGAAGCTCAACAGATTGAAGCCGCCGAAGACAAAGAAGCTCAACTACTGGAAGAAGCCTCAAAGGTCAATGATGAAGGCCCGGAGGCTGAAGCTCTTGGGCGGGCGGATGCACGAGATAAACCAGACAAGATGACATTATTGAGCTGCACCCATGACGACACAAACGAGGCTGCGCCTTTGTCATGAGCATTCCCTTAATGACAGGTACCTCTGAAGATAGGTTGTTCACAGTGATGAGCTCAACACTCTACAACTCGACCGCAACACGATGGACTTTCGGAAAGCCGATTCATGAGAAGTCTGGAGGGTCTTATAGCCTGCAATGGCAGCAAGCATTGGTTTAGTACAGTGGTCTAACACTGGTTGAGTCAAAGGCTGCTGGAAAACAGCAAATCACGCAGTGAACAAAACTGGCATCTGGCGCCATGGCGCACCATTTTTATTGTATTCTCCCACTTCAATGTATGGGTATCAAATGCTCGGCTCTGTGTAGCTCTCTTTTCATCTTGCAAACATATTCCAATGTCATATCCAACGCGTGTTCTTTAAGCTTCCTCTTTGACTGTCTCAGACTCCTCCGGCGGATCACCCATAAGCTCGCGTAATGCGATAGTCGCATATGCGCTGCGTCCAAGCTGAAACTTTACGATTGCTGCAATCTTGGTGGGCTCTTGAGCGGCAGGAGCAGTTTCAGTAGCGGCAGAACCGTTCTGATCGTCTTGTCCATTGGCGTTTGCCATTTCGTCTTCAGTAAAAGTTGATGTGCCATTCTCAACCTTGGCCTTTTTGGCAGCCGACTCAGAGTCAGCATCCTCACGGGACCGCTTCCTACCAGCACCCTTTGCCGCTTTGATGACATCTAGATCAGTCGGATGCATCTGCTCTGTATCATCGGAGTAGGCGCGGACTTCAACAGAGGGTGCGGCGAGGAAGCGGTTCATGATCTTGCGGTACCGACCGGGCAAGCTAAACTCGCGGCGCATGCGGCGCATCTTGTAAGGATCGAGGTTACCATTCTCATCACGACCCATGAATTCCTTGTAAAATTCGCCAATGTCGTTCTCGGGATAGACGACTTCGTAGCCTGGCGTTGGCAGCACAATGTCAAAGATTGTGTAGCGACCGCTGGCGGCTTCTTCGGCTGTGAGCGGACGAGCACGAACAGGAGCGTCTTCGTCATCTTCGACGGGGTTCACGATGTCATCGCCATCTTGGTCTTGGCCACTAACAAGGGGCGTGTTTTCTGTTGGTACGATGATGAGGTCGCCTGCGATGACGCTCTCGCCGTGGAGTTCCCAGCGACGACTGGCAGCATGGTTCCAGACGTAGGACTGGTAGGCGTGGAGATACATTGAGCGAAGACCACGGGTGATGTGGACGAGAGAACCGATAAAGTCTCGGCGGGACTGAGCGCCTTGTCGGTTCAGGTGCCTGAAGATGCAATTCTCAGCAGCGAATCGACGGGGCAGGATCCTAATAGCCCTGTCTACATCCTTGTTCGTGAGGAAGAGCATGCAGGCCTGATTCCGGAGAAAGTCGTCTCTCTTAGAGGGTTCTTCGGGAATACCACCTGCCTCTGCCTTTTCTGCGATCTCTTCGTCGTAGTGAAGTAGTGATTTGACTGCCTCTTCGTACTTGTCGCCCAGAATCAGCTGTCCAACTTCATGGGTACCGACCTCATGGGTTCCAAAACGTTGGTGACCAAAGTAGTTGATCCAGCCATGTTGATGCATATGACTCAAAGCAGAATCAACATTCTTCTTCAGCTTCTCCACCTGCTGTGCGATAGGTTCGTAGTTGGACTCGCCTACCATCTGGCAGCTCTTGATGGCAATGACGAACTCGTTGCCAAGCAGTTGTCCAAGGTGAATCGAGTTGTCGCTGTACTCATAGTCTCCAGTCGAAACACCCCAGACCTTGCCGTTGATTCCAGCAAGGTTTCTCTGTCGCATGTATCGCACTGAACATCGCTGCACGGTGGATGCTCTGCGATCCTTGGTTCCGGCGTACCCAATAACCTGGGGCTTGACCTTGAGGAATCGAGCAATTTGGTTGACGGCGTCCATCGTATCGCGGTTCTCTTTGAACAGAGTGAAATGCAAATATTCACCGGTTGGCTTCTCGTCGCGTGCACCACCACGGTTTCGACCGCCACGCTTCTTACTGCCGGCCTTTTTCAGGGGAATAAGAGTTGCGACAATAGCGCCGGTGTCGGTGGTATTGGTATCTATGCGCGACTTGAAGATGCGCCGAATCTCCTGGTGTACTTGACCACGCTTTGTCCTGTCGTCCATGGGTTCTGAAGTAACAGATTTCTTCTTCTCGTGGTCGGCACCTGGACCAGCCTTGTATATTTCGATCAGCTCCTGGGCAAACCGCTGATCGGTCAGGCCCTCAAGAGTAGTCGCATCCTCGGCTGACACCTCGTTGGCTGGCTCAGGCTGAGCGGCTGGCTTGGTTTCTGTCGTGCATTCATTTGTAGGCGGTTTCTCAGCGCCTTGCAAATTCTCTTCAGGCTTTATTTCTTTGGCTGCCGCTTCACCATTGGACTCCTTCGTCTCTGTCGCCTGCACCTGCGGCACCTGCGGCTCCTGGTCGGCGAGCCCGACTTGTTGGAGATGTAGAACGGAGCCGTCTTCCTTGATCTCATTTACTTGAAAGTCGGTAAACCTAGACCTCGTTAGCATATCCAATTGCTAGTTCGGACGTTAATTAGCACATACCTCGTGCGCATCTCACCAGTCCATAGTACCGCCAACGGAGTCACGCGCTGGCTGATACCGATGGACCGTGTGTAAGAGGCAGACACACGCGCTGTGTGATGACTTTGTTCGGCCATGGTAGCTGGGCTGTTACGGTCAAGATTGAGGTGAATATCAATTTCGATGTAAGCTTGCGACAGCTATGTTTATTTTGTCTGCGCAATTGCCTGGTGGGGCGGCTTTTGCGATCTGTAATTTTTTCTCCGGCAGTATTCTCATGCAGGTCGTATGAAGAAGGCGGTGAAAAATATCTTGCCAGCTAGATGAAGTTGCGGCGCTTCAAATGGCAGGCGGTCAAATACATGCTTCTTTCTCCATTCCTCGACAGAGAGAGTTTATACTGGTTGGCAAAAGTCTTTTATAGCGCTATAGCAAGCAACCTTAGTTTTTTTGGGTTGTAAAGGTGCATAATCGGTGACAAGTCTTTATTGTTGACATTGCTAAGTGAGAATCTAACGTTCAAGTCTTTAAACTAATGGCTGGAGCTGTTTTCAAGGCAATGCAATACCCTGAAAAACCCATGCTTTTTGTTGTAGGAAAATGCTTAATTAATACCAGTGCTCGGCTTAGTCATGATGCGTTGCGTCTCAGCCAAATCTTCCTTCGCCAAGGCCTCTAGCAACAGGGCAACTGGAGGGGCCTTCCTGTGAGCGTCCAAAGCTTCTCGGTTCTCGTAGCTAGATTTTGAGTTAGTTTATGGTTGAGGCCTCTCAAAGGTAATGAGATTATGTACCCTTCTAGAACGACAAATTGCTGTTTGCCGTCATTGAGCTCAGGAATTCCTTCGTGGATCTCATAACGATAGACGGAGGGCTCATTAGCCTTTACATACTCGCAGCAGGCGTTGAAAAGATCGAGGAACTGTTTTAGGTTAGTTTTTGTTGTGACAATGATTCATGTGAACTTGCTCTCTGGGCCTTGCCAGGCTTAGGGGTGACGATTATGGTAACTTGAATCGACGCCATAGTGAGTAGAGTTAAAGGTAGAGCGATGGGAGCAACAAAAGTAGGAGACAAAGGATTGAAAGAAAATGAAGAAATTGCAAGAAAAATGAATAGGCCGTCGGAACAAGACTATATGTAGAAGATATTGCGGGGAAGTATCCCTTTGACTGGCATAGCCCTTGTTAAACCGGAGCTATAATATACACATAAGAAGCGGTACAGGATTACGCAAGGCGTTTTGACCAAATAAGCCTCGGACTAAGGAAAGGTAAAGTCACCTAACGAAATACGTCTTAAAGAGGAATAGC